>JASCZW010011483.1:0-31880 GCA_034211315.2 Aedes japonicus
ACTAATTCAACCTTTGTCGCATTTTTGCAGCGTTCCGCGGAGGACGTATCCAACTTCGACGAGGAGTTCACATCGGAGAAGGCCGCCCTGACACCACCGAAGGACCCGCGTGTTCTGACCGGAGAGCGAACAGACTTACTTCAAGGACTTTACCTACATGGCCGACTGGTGTTGACAGTGAACGAACCCGGCAGGGCAACAGGGCTTAAAGTAATTGTTCCTACCACCCATCATCAGTATGATCCAGCATTGCTACAGCAGAGATTCTGAACACCCTGCTTCTACGCTTAACGCGAGCAGCTACACCTACCATACCTACACAGACACGCTTCCTTTTGCATATCACCCAATCCTTACAATCCCCTTGGTTCGTAAATGATCAGCATGAACGCAAGACATGAATGCAAATTGTTAATATATTACTGTACGAACAGAAATTAGACGAATAAAAGTTTACTGTTGGACAACTAACTAAAGCAAATGTCTTCCAAAAGACACAAGAATCAGGAAATGCACTGCGGCTTCCCTTCAGTATCAGACGAACTTAAGCTTAACTTACTCGCTGAAACTGGGAGCACGGGATAATGAGGAGAACAGCAACCGAAAAGTAATAATTGTAAGGTGCCTTCTTTTAATTGTTGTTGACTTTGATGCACCCGCGTAGAATTGGTTGGTGGTTGAATCGCTCATTCCTGAGTTGAGCGCACTCCTTTTTACGATTCCCGGCTTGCCTTCAGGAATCACATTTACACCGAAACAGAGACAGACAGCTAAGAATGTAACTAGTAGGGACGGAAGTTATGATTAAGACGTGTAGAAAAGTTGTTTTTAGAAAGCCTTTATTTATGAAAGTAGACATTTTCCGCTGTTCAGATTTATGAATTTCGCTGTACCACTTTTCTATTTTACAGATTTTTTACGAAATCACACCCATTATTAAACGGAATCAAGAACTGCAGATACCGCGCAGAGGAGTTTTTTTTCTTTCTTCAGTTTGAGTTAAGCTAAGAACACAAAGCATCATTGCATACGAAAGAAAACATAAATCATGAAGGAATTTAAAAAAAAAACAAAACATATAATTAGCTTAGTGATTTAAGTGAACTCAGTCGCGCGCCGCTACTGCTGATGTGAAAGCGTTGTTTATTATTTTTCTAGAAACAGTAATGTTACTTTAGTTTACACACATCAACATTAATAACATACACACATGTGATTATAACTTTTATCAAGGAGAAAACAAAATGATAATATACATTTAAAACAGCAAAAAAAAAACAAATATTGACTGTAGAGCGTAAAAAAAATTGAAACAAATGAAAGATGAAAAAATGTACTAATAGTCGTTTATTGATAAAAGCAATTTATGCATTTTTTGAGAAGGTTAACAAATGAATTGAAAAATACATTACAGAACTTGTTTGTGTTTCATTGCACTTGATCCGAACGTTACTATTGTTTTTCGTCCATTGGACAGAAATTAGAATTACAAATTTCATTAGGTGGATTCCCAGACCAGTAACGCGGGTAGATCACCTCTTCGTGGTGCGTTGCTGGGGATGAGATCTACCATTGCTTCCTTGTGCCTGGATCCTTCATTTTTTTCGGTAATTAACATTGAAATTTAAATTTATTTAGCTTTCTGTTGCCTACAATCACTGAATACAGTTCGGTGAACCGTTGCTCCAATCAGAAAGTCAAGATACTGTCAAGATAGATTAGGGCAAATACAACGATCTGTTTTTTGTTTCCCTGCCAGAATCAAGTTTGATTCCATTTTTCCAGCATAGCACTAACTTGGTGGGTGTTGGCCAAATTTGGATTTTTCAGATATAAAGGGTGTATTCGATAAAAATGGCACACAGAAAATCTTCTGTAACTTTTGAATCGTATGAGTAAAAAACCTAGAAATTTGAGTAGATCTTATCCATAGTGTATTATTTACATCTGCCAAGTTTCATAGTTATACATTCAGTAGTTCCAGTCATGTCGTCGAAACAAGAAATTGTCCGTGAGAAAATGTTGTGCACTCACAATCAAAATCCAGGGGCGTCCCACCGGTGGATTGCTAAAAGGCTTAGAATTGCAAATACAACTGTGTCTCGTGTAATAAGAACCTTCAAGGAGCGTCTGAGTGTCCAAAGGAAGGAAGGAGGTCGTAAAGTGGTCCAATGGACAGTAAAATGGCCAGGAAAGTCGTACAACAATTCAAGAACCGTCCAAACATGTCAATTCGAGATGTCGCTAAAAAGTCTAAGGTGTCAGTCGGTGTTGTGCAGAAAACCATGAAGCGTGCTGGGTTACCCAAACCGGAATGAAAAACAAAACATCACTGCGAAAACCTGCGCCCGGAAACTTTACACGAAGCTGCTCACCAAATCCGGTTGCATCGTGATGGATGACGAAACATACGTCAAGGCCGACTTCCTTCAACTTCCTGGGCAAGAATATTTCGTTGCCAAGTCGAAGTTCGATGTTCCGGAGGATGTTCGAAAGAAGAAACTATCGAAATTTGCAAAGAAGTTTCTAATCTGGCAGGCGATTTGCGGATGTGGTGAAATAAGTGCTCCCTTCATCACTTCCGGAACAATAAACGGTGCGATTTACACGGAAGAGTGCCTTAAGAAGCGTCTCTTGCCATTCATTAAGAAGCACAAAGGATCAACTCTGTTTTGGCCTGATCTAGCATCCTGCCACTACGCTCGAAACGTATTGGAGTGGTACCGAGCCAACGGAGTCAATTTTGTGCCAAAGGATATGAACCCACCAAATTCACCGGAAGTTCGTCCAATTGAAAAATTCTGGGCAATTATGAAAACGGAACTTCGCAAACATTCCAAAACTATAAAAACAGAGCTAGAATTGAAGAAAATTTGGGTAAAAACAACAAAAACACTGGGAAAATCGGTTGTACAAAATTTGATGGGTGGAGTGAAAAGGAAGGTGCGGGCATTCGGGATGGGAGACGAAATTGAATAAAACAAATGTTGTAAATCAAAACTCATTGGTAGTTCTTCATTCCCTGAAAATTTCAAGAAAATCCGATAATCAGTTTAATTTTGATGAGTATATATGTGTGTGCCATTTTTATCGAATACACCCTTTAGGGGTAAATTATATATAACTAGCTGATCCCGGTTCGAGCGTTGCTTCGCCTGCAACTAAATGAATGAACATTACATAGAACTGACGCTTTTTTTTAATGAGTTTTTTTTTTTGAGTAATAAGGAGTTCAAACTTCTATCAGAACATTCTTCTCACCCAGACAATACCCAGTTTGTGGCTTAGTTACCTGGATAATTCTCAGGATTGGTTGAAATTTGTGTTTGAATTCACCATAGAAACATTTCTTGCATTCAAAAAACCCCGCATACCATTTTTGATTCCATTTGCTTGATTAGTTCTCAAGCTATGCAGAAATTTGTGTTTCATTTGTATGCGAGATGGAAGGGGGAAGCGGTCTCAAACAATCATAAGAACCTTCCCCAGCCTCAAAAATACCTGCATACCAGAAAAAAATCTCAGATTTTCATTTGAATGAATTGTAACCATCCAATAGAATCTATAGTATGTACAATTATTGTTATTGTTCACAACGATAGGATGACAATAGGAGTAATTGTTATTACAATAGAATCTAATGTAAACTGGAAACATCGACAATAGAAAAGGGGTTGTTATGTATCTTAACTATAGAAAAATCATTATTTCACGAACAAATTTGAACCAACTACTATTGATTGTATTGTTTCACAATTGTTGAAAATCCAAGCATATGGAGTGAATTGTAGATCTATTGTAATGACAATATAAATTTTTCCTCTATCTGATTCATGAACAATAAGATTTCACTCCGATCGGTCAGACAGACAGTCAGACAGAAATCCATTTTAATATAAATAAAAATCCTGTTTCCAATAACCCCCTCATGCCAAATGTGGTTTCATTTACTTGAATAGTTCTCGAGTAATGCAGAAAATTGCGTTTCATTTGTATGAGAGCCCCCCCCTCCCTTTCAGAGGGCAAAGGGGTCTCAAACCACCATAGAAATATGTCTGACCTTCAAAAAAATCCACATGCCAAATTTGATTCCATTTGCTTTATTAGTTCTCGAGTTCTGCAGAAATTTGTGTTTCATATGTTTGAGAGCCCCCCCCCCCTCCTTCAGAAGGCGGAAGAGTCTCAATGACCATAAAAACATTTCTCTCCTTCAAAAACCCCCATATGCCAAATTTCGTTCCATTTTCTTGATTAGTTCTCGAGTTATGCATAAATTTGTGTTTCATTTGTATAGGAGCCCCCCCCTCCCCCTTCAGAAAATGGAGGGGTCTCAAATTAGCATTGAAACAGTTTTCATCTACAAAAACCTCCACATGCCAGATTTGGTTCAATTTGCTTGATTAGTTCTCGAGTTATAACAGAATATTTGTATTTCATTTGTATAGGAGCCCCCTCTTTCAGGACGAAGAGGAATCTGAAACCATCATAGAAACCTTTCGTGCCTTTGAAACCTCACATATGCTAAATTTGGTTTCTTTTGCTTGGGGTCTCAAACCACCGTAGAAATATTTCAGTAAAACAATGACATTAGGTCTATATAACATTGAGAGACTCTCTTTGTCGACTTTCTCTTCGCGTTCCTACGGCTATATAAAACATTTTTCAAGTATTGTCAGCATACAGTACGGTAGTATAAAGTGTAGTCAAGATCCAATACGTTGACAACATCAGCAAATCGTTAAATAGACAAGCTATTAACCAAAGAGAAAGTCGACGAAGAGAATCTCTCAATGTTACTTAGGAGCTAATGCATTGTTTTGCTTGATTTCTTGCCTACAAAACCACCACATGCCATATTTGGTTCCATTTGTTTGATTAGTTCTTGATTTATGCAGAAAATAGTTTTTCATTTGCATGGGAGTCCCCTTTTCTAAAGGCGGGAGGGGTGTCGAACTATAATAAGATCCTTTCCCGGACCCAAAAACCCCTGCATACAAATTTGCATAGCAGTAGGGATAGTTCTCATGTTTGGTTTAAATTTGTGTTTCGTATGTATGGTAGCCCCCCTTTATAGAGTGAGGAGAGGTCTTAAATTACCACTAAAACATTTTTTGCCTTCGAAAACTCACCCATACCAATTTTGGTTCCATTTGCTTGATTAGTTCTCGAGTTATGCCGGAATTTGTTTTTCATTTGCATGGGATCCCACCCTTTCTATAAGCAGGAGGGCTCTCTAACTATCATAAGATGCTTTCCCGAACCCAA
This sequence comes from Aedes japonicus, assembly GCA_034211315.2. Lineage (NCBI taxonomy): Eukaryota > Metazoa > Arthropoda > Insecta > Diptera > Culicidae > Aedes > Aedes japonicus. The sequence goes on from JASCZW010011483.1 coordinate 5,266, forward strand.
AAACCCCTGAATACAAATTTGCAAAGCAGTAGGTATAGTTCTCATGTTTGGTTGAAATATGTTTCATTTGTATGAGAGCCCCCCTTTTTAGAGGGAGGAGGGGCTTTGAACCACAATAAAAACATTTCATGCCTTAAAAAACTCGTCCATTCCAAATTTGGTTCCATTTGCTTAATTATTTCTCGAGTTATGCAGAAATTTGGGTTCCATTTGTTTGAGGGCACCCCCTCCCCCCTTCCTCCTCATATGACGGAAGAGTCTCAAATCACAATAGAAACATTTCCCTCCTTCAAAAACTTCCACATGCGAAATTTGGTTCCATTTCTCTTATTAGTTCTCGAGTTATGTAAGGATTTGCGTTTCATTTGAATAGGTCCCCCCCCCCTTTCAGAAAGGAGTGGGGTCTCAAATCAACATAGAACAATTTTTTGTCTTAAAAAACCACCACATACATACAATTTGGTTCCATTTTGCTTGATTAGTTCTCGAGTCATGCAGAACAGTGTATTTCATTTGTATCGCAACCCCCCCCCCCCCCCTCCCCTTTAGGATAGGAAGGGTCTAACATTTTTTTGTCTTACAAAACCACCACATGCTAAATTTCGTTCCGTTTGCTTGATTAGCTCCCGAGTTATGCAGAATATTGTGTTTTATTTGTATGGGAGCCCCCCTTTTACGACGGGGAGGGTTCTCAAGCTACCATAAAAACCTTTTTTGCCTTCAAAAACTCACACATGCTAAATTTGGTTTCTTTGGCTTGATTAGTTCTCGAGTTTTGTAGAAATTTGTATTTCATTTGTATGGGAGCCCCCCTTTCCAGTGAAGGAAGGGGTCTCAAATCATCATAAGATTATTCTCCGGCCCAAAAAACTTTGCATACAAAATTTCACGCCGATGGGTCCTTCCGCTCGCGAGTTAAATCGTGACAAAGGAAACCCCAACTCATTTTTATTATATAGATAAATTAAATTAAATAAATAAAAAATAAATTCTATAGAAGTCGATTCGAGTAACTCGACTCGACACTTGACACTGAGCCTTATTCTGCGTGGCGGGTGAGTCGACACGACTCGCTCTCACATACGAGGTGACAATTGTCGCCTCGTGTGAGGTGACTCCCCGTGCAAATCAAATGGAGAGTCACCTCACACGAGGCGACAATTGTCACCTCGCATGTGAGAGCGAGTCGTCGTCACTCACCCGCCACGCAGAATAAGGCTGACTGTAAAGTCATGCAAAATTGCGGATAACAGAACCCGACCGGATCTGATCAAGTCAGCAATCGCACTCAACAGTTAAATGTAGTGTTGATTTTTTTCCAGATGTCATTGAAATATTACACTATGCAATTATTTAGGATTTCCATCAATTTAGCTGGCATTTTTTGGAGCTTATTACGGGTTTCACTTCACGGTGAAAACTAGAAAACAGAAAATCTTATTACGAATGTCACCCAAGCGAAAACATATGGAAGAGTTCATCCGAAGTGGCGATTCGCAAGGAACTCGGTGTTGTTATGGTTGCCACGGCACCATCATGCCACCAGAAAAAGTGTCGCAAACCGTAGGTTTTCTGAGGGCTACTACGATTTTCACTTCACTATCACTTCCACTTCACAGAGTTCATTTTTGATCACGGTGATACCAGTAATAGCATTAAAAAGTGAGGTGATGAGTAAAACACAGGCCAGACTGAGCAGTTATAACATGTTCTAAGCCTATCTTGATGACGAATGTCTTGTTGGAATTATTTGACAACCGTTACAACATGTTATAACTCCGTAGTTTGAACAAGGCATAAGTGAAGTGGAAGTGACAGTGAAGGTGACAACCGTTATAATCCCCTTTGACAGAATTATTGTGAACATTTTCCATTATTGTTTTGTAAATTACACTAATGTTTTTGCTATTTAGAAAACCTCATTGGGATGCTGTACCAAAGTTGCGATTTGAAGTATTTTTCGAGGAAGTTATTCACTAATATGTCGGCAACTGTCAATATCTATTTCAGGAGATTCAGGAGACGAGTTATTATCTTCAAACATATAAAATTCAAAGAATGCTGTAGAAATATGCAGTGATTGATGCTGTATAGATATGCACTTCAACAATTTTATGTCGAAGTTTTCTGATCTTCTGGTAAAGCATTTTAACTTTTTTCTAAGTTTGCAGTACCCTCAGTGGGTAATTTTCCAGAATATTTTTTTTATTTATGGAGAATTCTCTGAACTTTGGAAGTATTCCTTGCTTGGTTGATATATTAATACACTTCTTGACAATTTTTTATACATCTCTGCTAAAATTCAGGAAAATTTCCTTTCCGATCAAATCTCTGAAACGAGGTGTGATAGAAAGTAAGAAATTGTATTATCTGCATGAGTACGATGCGAACAGTTGGGTAGATGGTGTTTATCATCATTTATTATGATCTAATGAGTAATGAATATCATTATGGTCATATGAATGATTTTCGTTTAGACTGCTTCTTCGATTAGTCAGCGATAATCTCTTGGATTGCATGGAAGCTCTCTCCTGATCTTCTGCAAGGCTCTTTGCTAAAATTCTGGAAAGTTTCCTCCTGTACTTCAACCAAATTTCTCATGAACTTTTTGGCAGTCTTTCCTTATTTTCTTCGAAATTAACATCTAAACCCATAACTATAAATGAGCAGAAAGATAAGTGTTTCGATTTAATTCCAACTAACTTTATTGCTTATCTTAACAGATACGCGTATTTCGTCTACAATGTGCATACTTCTTCAGTGTCGTGTACTTATAACTTTCTAGATACAGGTATTCCACTAAACAGCTCACACTTTCTAGGATTCATCTAAACCGAAACTTTCAGAAACATTTGGTTAGTTTTTCCCTGAACATAGTCACTTTCTAAGCTTCTGATAAGTCCCATCCTGAACTACCACTAAAATTTCTCTAAAACTTTGGGAAAGTACTCTTCATAATTTCTTGGAAAATCTTCTTAAATTTGTTAGAAGTTTCTTCCTGAACCTTGGAATTGTTCTCTTCTGAACTTCAGCGGTGAATTCTCCTGAACTTTGGAAAAAATTGTTCCTGAATTTCTAAAAAATTTCTGCTTGAACTACTAGAAAGTTCCCCCTATACTTTCTTCCTGATTTTATCTAAAGCATCTCCCTAAAATTCTGGAAAAACCTGAACTTCAAGAAAATCTTATTCTGAAATTCAGGCATGTTCGATTCGGAACTTCAGGAAAACTCTCTAGCACTTCTGGGTAAAACTAAAATTTCGGGAAGTTCCAAAGACTGGGAAGTCTCCTTCGTCCTCTCGTGAACTTCTGAGGAATTCTTTCCTGAAATTTTTGAGAAATTCCTTCTCGATATTACAGGTCTTCTTACATCCTCTCTGGAAAGTTTTTTTTTCCGAAACCTATTCTTTCCAAATGTCTGATTGATCCCATTCTGAACTGTGTGGAAAATTGTATTGAAACTTTGCGGAAGTTCTCTCCAGAATTTCAGGAAAATTTGTTCTTGAAGTTTCTTTATGAACTTCTGAGAAGTCCTCTTCTGAACTTTGGGGAAGTTTGTTCCTGAACAATTGGAAAATTATTACGCAAATTAGAAGGAAGTACCCCAAATGCTCCTGGAAAGTTTTTTTCTATTCTTCTTCTTAGAGAGGTTTCTTTCTAAATTAGGAGAAATTCTCAATCTGAAATTCTGAAATATTTTGGGAAGTTCCAAATAACCTTTTAAGAAGATGCTTCCGGAACTTCTGAGAAGTCCTTTCATGAACTTCTGAGAAGTTCTTTCCTGAACTTCGATAACGTATCGTCCTGAGGAAGTTTATTCCTGATTTTTTGAGAGCAGTGCTCTCCCTGGTTAGTTCCCGTATGAAATTCGGGGATGTTTTCCTTAAGTTCTATCTTGAATTTCTGGGAAGAACTCCAAAACCTCTTCCCTAAACATCTTCCTGAAGATCTGATAAGTCCTCTCCTGATTTTCGAGGAAGTTCTCTCCTGAATTTCTGGGAAATATGATCTTGAATTTCGGGAATGTTCGGAGGCTATTCTTGCTTGAACTATGTGCTCCCAATACATCTGAGAAGTTTCTGCCTGACCATTGGAATTGTTTCTTTTTCGAGGAGGTCTTCTTAAAATTCTAGAAATTCTAGAAGCTCTGGGAAGTCTTCTTCTGAACTTTACAGGATGTGCCATAAATTCTAAGTAGTTTCTTTCAACACTTCTAGGAATCTAGGACTAATTTCATAAACCACTTATCTCGAGGGTAAATTTCCAAATTCCAAGAGTAAATGTACTGAAATGATGCGTTTGGATTTATTTCAATAGCTCATAACTCTTACTGTTGTTCTGACCTCTGGCTGAAATATAAGCTGAATAACCATGTTCTCAATCGGAAATATTAACATTAATTCAAGTGTTGCTTTTTATTTGAATAACATGCTTATTAAAGGCTATTTTAGTATTTATAAGTAACTAAATTCACAAAGTTCAACAAAGAGATGAATAACAGTCTATAAATCCGTTTAAACATCGTTTATATAGCCTAGCTTATAAAATCTGGTATTGAATTGAATAATAGCTGTAATGTACACCACTATTCAACTGATCCAATTATAAACTGAGGAAAAATAATACAAAAGCTTTACACAGGTTTAATTGACTTTTGATCAACCACTGAAAAAATAGTTGAAATACAATTTATGCCTCTAATGCAACGCCTTTTCACTAGCTTTGCCAATTAAACCTTATATTTAGTTTAGTATTTAGTTCAAACTAGTGATCCTCATAGCAAGAGATAAGCGGAAATTCGATTCAACGATTTGGCAACGATGTTTATTTTATTCACAGAGGCTGATAACACTTGCCACAGTGCAAAATTTGTAACGATTGGCTCAGATTTGGACAGCTCTTCGATGCATGATTGGCTCAAAAATGGCTGCTTCCGCATATCTCTTACTATGAGGATCACTAGTTCAAACCAATAGTCAGGAAAGTTGTTTAAATGCTGTAGTAAAGCCTCCGAAGTGTTCGTAATTTTGGTTTTCAATATTTCTTCTTCAGCTTCAAATCATGCTGGATAAATGATATAGATATTCATTGAATTCAGTTAATTCCTTTTTCCGTTAATGAGTAGCTCAGTTTAGTGCCGGCGAAAAACTATTATTATCCTGTTGTAAGAGCTTTTTTAATATGCTGAATGATATTGAAGAAAAATTTCATCATGACTTTTAATTAACAAGAAAATATATACCTATATTTCTTTAAAAAAAAATTCGCTAAGTTCAGTTCAGTTTTCAAAACACCTCATTTTTATTTGATAACTGATGCATACGTGTGGACATTAATTCAATTCAACTTTCAACTTCACGATTACTAGTCCCGGCTATTCCAGTTCTCTCCGTCGCTACGGTCCATAGAATCGATGAAACAGGTGGCAATTCATTTCCCCAAAGGTAAACATACGAGTTGCAATTTCCAAACTCCACACTTCTGAAAACAATCCTTAAATTTTCTTTAAAATATAGGTAATCGCGTCTACTCACCTCAGTCAGTTCTCATTGGCTTCCGTTCGATGGCAGTGCACATTTCAATGGATGCGATGGAAGTGTGCTGTCCTCCTTATCATGATTTCATGAAATTCTACTAACTTTTTAACTTCTACGTTCTACCCTCGCTTCTACCTAAATGCTTGTTCTTGATAGTAATGCTACCTAGTCTCTTTTGAACTGGAGCGTCCATTAAGTACGGCACGCAAAAATTCCCATTTTCTAACCACCCTCCCACATCATCATGGTTATTATATGGTTATCAAATAATTTGGTAAGGATCGTCTTTGTCACCCTACCACCCCTTCTAGCGTGGCGGATTTGATGGACGTTCCAATTATTCCATTAAAAGAATTCCCGCCAATGACAAACGTTTGAAAATATTGACATGTGTATAGTAACGGTAGTCGTGGATTTGTTTGCATACGTTACTAACGTTACATTATGTTTTTGAAAACTCATCGGCATTATTTAAATGGCTGACCACATTTCAAGCTAAATATTACATAAGGTCCTAGGTAACATATGTGTTAAATAGAGAAGTAAAGTTAAAGTTACGAAGTTTGCCTTCCTTTTCAGCTGCATACAAGGTAAGTAATTCCGACAGTAAATGCATTTCTTGACCATTTCTTGTCCTATCCTAATGCACATTACTTTTCAGCTGCATACTAGCCTTTAGTACAGACCATTGAAGAAGTCTGCACATTGTAGGCGAAATACGCTTATCAAGATAAGCAATAAAGATGTTTGGAATTAAATGGAAATTAATCATCTTTCTTCTCATTTTATAGTTACCTAATGCAATGTTTGGCTTGATTTGATTCGAGCAGTTTTTACTAAAGTCGATAAAGATTTTTCGTGTGATTTCATCCTAAAGCCTACACACTTAATCACAACTTCCCTGTTCAGTAACTTGTTTTTACAGTTTTTGCACCGTAAAATACTTGTATTACTGAACATTAAGCTTTATATAAACAAAATACCGATTTTCCGTAAAATTGACGATTTACGGGACATCCCCAAGTTTCAGTAAAAATAATAGCGAAATTTCAGTACTACTGTACAGTACAGTCAGTTGAAAAAAACATCAAATTACTGAACTCATCAGTGCTCTGTAGACCTTGACTTGTCATTCCTTTACATTGTTTTCTGGTGTGCATACCGTGCTTGTGCATAGAATAATTTTAAACAAGGAAGAACTAACAAATGCAACATGAACATCGAATCAAATCAAGTATCATATTTTGTTATAGGCTGTATCAAATAATGGTCAAGAAATGCTTTTACTGTCTGAATTTCTTACCTTATTGTATGCAGCTGAAAAGGAGGACACATTTCGTAGCGTTAGTAACGTCTGCCCAGGTAATCTTAATGGAGCTGTCACTTTTCCTTGCGAAATAATATTTCGTTAGATTATTTCACCAGAAAAACTGACATTTCACCCATACAAAAAATATTTTAAATCTTTACTTGTCAGCTGCATACTAGGCTTAAGACATGATCTCATGTATTTTTTAGTACACATTCCTTTTTTTGTAAGACACCAGCGCACACCAGAAAACAGCGCAATAAATCGATTTATTTGAAACATCTTTAAGGTCTCACAAGAAGTTTTAAGATACACAATTAGGACTTAAAATACGTTTTCAAGCTGCTTTGAATAACAAGCGTTCAACATGATGATGCCTTATCTTAGTAGTTTCTAGCATCAAATTAACAAATAGGTTATAATCAAGGAATTTCAAAGTAAAAATAATTGCAGAAACACATGCTGATAACTTGCTAGTTTGAGAAATGTCAAACGAACAAAAGTTAACAAAGATTGTCATGAATGATGTTTGCTTATGAGGAGAATATGCACAACTCATAGTAAAAAAATTACAATCGTTTTTGGCCAAATATATTATATGATAAATATCAGAAATCTAAAGATTGCTAATTCCCAGAACGCTCAACAATATAAAAATACATGAATGACTTATGCAAGCCAAATGTTTTGCGACAACATCCTCTCAACTTGTATATGTCAAAAGCTGTTTTTCATTTCATTCTTAATACTCCTGAATAACAAAATTTCAAGATAACTGATGATGATGATGATGAGATACTACCATCTATTGTAGCAAGGTAACTTTCCATAGCAGTGGAATAATCTGAAAAACGATTTGATCAGGGTTCTACTGTTGTTTGTGATCTTCAAGCTCCTGTATGAAGGGCCAAAAACGTTTGGGCGGGCCCGTAAGCAGAGACACTTACGCGAAACCCGCGAATATAGGGAAGAGAATCTCCTTCCAAAAGCAACTTCACACATACAGCATTAGAGTCGAGCCCTCGTTTGACAGAATAAACCCAATAGATGGGGTCGAAGAGCTCGACCGCGTTCCACGAAATGTTAACAATAGGGAGGAGGCAGTCCCATGCTCCCTATCCAAATCGTTTCACATCAGGGCGGTCCCTCCCTTTTCCCGTTATATATTATGTCGATATGATGATATTCAGTATATTTTGTAAAGGTCATTTGATTACTTACCTTGTGTTAGAAAATTTGTCTGAAAGTAAAATTGGTTAAGGTTTATACCGTTCTTTATTGCTCTGTGTTGTCTCGATGTTACTACATTTGAAGAGTTGACTTTAGGATGACGATATGATATTGCTCGTGGTCATAGGATAGGGAAGAGAATAGAAAGGAAAAGGGATTAGTGATTGGTAACACGCTATGCGCATGTGAGATTTTCATGGTGATATTCTCACAACGGCCGTTCAGAATGGTTCGACGGATGCATATGAGAGATCATTCCCGTTGAGTTTTCGCTCGTTTACTCAATTCCATCATGTTGGGTTATAGAATACAAGAAACGTTTTACAACGTGCTTCATTTGTGAATAACATGGCAATGATTCCCCATCGCATCTTCAAGTGATCATTACAAGCTGTCCATTTGGTTCAGGCACTTTTTGAACGTTGATGGGGCAGCCGATTCACGCATGAAATCTGCCGCGACCAACTCGACAGAACGCGCCCATACCCCTTTCTGAACCGAAGGGCAGGGAACAAAATTTCAAGTTAACTGACCAAAAAGAGGTTGTTGGTATTCCTTAGGTAACATCGACAGGGCATGCAGCGGGACCAGGTGACGGATGATAAAACCCAAACAAATAGTTTGCTTCGAACTAAATATTTGGTGGTTTTTTCATCTACCAAAACATTAGTTTGTTTTAACCTCCACTTTGGTTTATTCAATTTAAAAAAATTATTTGTTTCCCGGAGTCAACCTGTGTATTGATAATATTTAACCCCTTTTTAGGTGGAAACAACAAAAATATTAGTTTAGAACAACCATAATTTGTGTTGTATTGTGGTAATATCTTTAGGTAGAAATAATCAACCTGCCTATTTGTTTCAAAACAAAATCTTTGGCTTAAAAAACAAAAGGGATTTTTAGAACAACTAGTTTTTATGCTTTCACTTTTTTTAAACACTATTTAAAAAAAAACCTTTTTGGGCGTATTAGTAGAACGATTGTGATTGGGAAACTAGGAGAATTAAAAATTTAACACTTCATTTGATCACTTTTTAAAAAAATAAAAAATTAAACCTTGAAACACTTTTTTAAATTTTCGGTATTAATCGCGAGCAAATTCCATTTAATTCCACTATGAGCTTATCTTTTGACAGATAGGCCTATTTCGTCTGCTACTTACAGACTTCTTCAGTGTCGAGTGCTAGTTTAGATGTTTAGATGTCATCAAACAAGTTTGTTATTTTAAACGAAATTGCTTTTTATTCGTGTATGATAATAAGTGATAAAAATAGAAACTAGACTTGACTAGAGAATACCATTATTGAAAAATCGCTTTACAACACAGGAACCTTGCATTAACCCTATACAGGAAAAAATCTTGTAGTCAAAACTACCATTTTACCCGACTATGCCTATCTTTAAAACTATCATGAAATTTAAGTCAAATTTACTACACGCACAAGAAATTTGCTTAGTTGAATTAACAAAATTGTTTGTTGACTTCAACAAATCTGGTTTGTTGAACTAGAAATTATATTTTGCGAAATCAACAATCATTTTTGGTTGAATTTTTCATGATTTTATTTGATCGAACAAACAGGTTTGTTGATAATGTACATGTTTTTCAAGTGTATACGAAGAAACACAGTGTACCTAAGTGATATTAGAGTGAATCAGAGCTAGGTGATACGAAATCACTATTCGAGGAAGTGTTTGAAGAGGAATTCCAGCAGCTGGATCATGAACTACATATGATAGTTTCTCTCCATGTAGGGAGTTGGGGGTACAAATAGACAGTTCGTTAGAACTATTAAAAAAAGCTATCGGTGGTATATGAGCACGATCAAAGTGCACAAACTTTTACCAGTCAGGTGGTGCATTCGATCATGCCTTGACCTACCCCGCATGGGGATGCTTGGCAAAAGTTTGTGTTTCCTGTTTCGAAATACTACCTCACAATGCCCTCCGCTCAAGTTCAAACTACTTCTATTCAATTTTCACAGCCTGCCGTAAGCTAACGGAACTATCAATACTTTCTCTTAACAACTTTGTTCTAGCAAAAAAATGCTGTCTACTCCTAGAGCCTCATGGTGATGAGAGATTATTTCCTTCTCAAAACAACATCATCACAGATCGTTACCCCGCGTATGGGAGAATACAAGGAAAGAACAATATCAAATGACTAACTTATTCAAGCAGTTTGGCGTCTCTTTAGGCCAGGCGCCCACTGATGTGGCGGAAGTGTGGCATCTGCTAGTATTTCAAAACACCTTTTTGATGTTCGCCTCACGCCACACGATGTTGACTCGATGTTTTGACGTTTGAGGTGATAGCACACCTCCGCCACATCAGTGGGTGTCTGGCCTAAAGATACGCCAAACTGTTGTTTGTTTTCAGCAAATGAATACACGATGCCGACGCTTCGCATTATCGAATGTAAAGAAATAGAGGAGCTGATACCCATGCCATATTTAATGAACCGAACTAAACTTATCCATGGATTCAACCCGTGTCGCTGGTTTGATGAATAAAACTTAATATGTAATAAAAATAGATTGTATTTTTGAATAAAAAATTGAAACACATTAATTAAAATTCAAGCTGAAGATTTTTCTCAGATTAACAAACAAGTTTGTTAAAACAATTAACATGGCATTGTCATTTCAACCAAGCAGATGGTTGGGTCGACAAATAAAATTGTTGATCCAACCAAAATAATTGTTGATAGGACTAGCATGTTGAGATGTATTTGTAACTATCATGATTGTAAAATCAAAAAACATAATGGGTAGAATTCAACAAAAATGTCTGTTAGTCCTCAGATGACAAACATTTTTGTTAAATTTGACCCAATATTTTGTCGAATGTACAATTTTTTTTTCTGCGTGTACGTTTATGGTAAAACCTTCAACATTTGTGGTATATTTGACAGACCTCATATTGATATCAACCGCACCATGGTTCATCTAATCGCAGGCATGGTAAAATCAAACGCATTTATAGTCAGCTGAAAATTGTTGGTGATTGCGCTTAATATAACACTCGAAATGGTAGTTTCTACTGCGACTTTTTTTTTGCGTGTAGCTGAAGGTGGGTTAATTTTTTTCTTACGGTTTATTATATTTTTGAGTGTATTTCAAGATTGCATACAACATTGTGTTCGACCTTGTTATCTCGTACATAACGCCGTAACGCTTGGCTAAAATGACAGCGCGGAAGATACCGGTAATCAAAGCAGAAATCAAACAAACTTCGCTCCCCAATACACTAATTTTGTTTTGGAAAAATGAAAACAAATGTTCTTGGGAAATGCGAAAGCCCCGTTCCAATTTTTAAAATTGTAAGTATTATAAATTTATTTTGCCTTGGCATTACCACTACGTCCCGGTCGCCGTAGATTACAGTCTTATGCTGAAGAATCGTGTATCGACTCTGTTCACCAAAAAATTTCTGAGGCCAAGCATGCATACATGGTACAATTTTTCAAATAGACGTATCTAATATTTGTAATATAAGTAAATGCGGAAACAATATCCAGATGCTTTTACTAAATTATGGACAACATTACTTATTTCTATCACGAAATTATTACTGTAAGATAAGTGTCCCAATTCACGGTAACTCCAACGGAGCTATCCATATTAAACCCCATTTTTTAACGTAAATTAGTATCATGTCAATCTGCCGGTGAACGCATTATTGTCCCGTATTACAAATAATCAATTTCGGAAAAATGCCTGGTCGATTTATCCCACTAGAACAAAAATTGTACCTAGTGGGACAATTATGCGTCCATATTTCAGGTGGAAAATAATCACTCATATTTACGATTTTTCTAGAATTAACACCTATTTGAATTATATTTTGAATGCACATATCAAAGTGTTGTGGTAGACATAAAAAAATCAAAAATATCCTAATATTATATGGAACAGTTATCCACCGGCAGTGATGCTATGCAATGAATACACTGTTTGGGAACGTCCATTAATTACGTCACGCAAAAAGTGACTATATAAAACCCCCACTTGTCACGTTTTTTGTATGGATCGTCACGATCGTTCCCAAAACCCCCCTCCCTCCCTACCACGTGACATAATAAATGGACCTTCTCTTTGCTGAGGGCTAAATTCATGATCGAAACGATTTTATCCCTCACGAGTTAATTTCTGAGATTTGAGAGAATTCTAAAGTTTGTTATATAAAATTTTTATCTTCTCAAAAAAAAAAATTCTTGAGCAATAGTGGTTTCAGCAAAGGTGTGGAAGAAAGTACCACAAAACAAAATATTGCTGAATATAAAATAGTTCCATCTTGCGATATAGGTTCCTTGTTTGTGAACGACTCTATGTCATATTTTTTTCACTATAACTTCAACTGATGAAATCGTCAAAAGGTTGAAAGTAACAATTGTAAACAATGACTTAAAACGTAAATTTCCTGGAAATGCCAGGTTGCTAACATCTATATCCACTACCGACGGAAAGGTAATTACTCCCTCTATCTGTTCCTGGAACTATTTTGTTTGTGGGAGCAAGCAGATCCCAGAGAAATATGAAAGATAAACTCTTGTTGCGTGAGGGCGTGTTTTCTGTTGCTGTCATTTTTTCACTTGATTTCCTCAAAAATTTTAAAGTAAGAAAATGAAGATGATAGTGAGCCAGCTTCAGAATCCGTTCGGATGGAAACGAAAACAATAAGAGCATCAGTCGTCGGAAAGTCACAGAAACATTGGAGTGCTTTGTGTTGATCGCGAGTAATACCGTGGCTGGTGTGAATGCCCAGTTTGGGTTGATCGACCTTTCTCCTGTAAAATGCATCTCCGCCGTACATAGAAACTGTGTTCTTTAGCAAATCATACAAACGGTCAGTTACAAATAAATAGTTATTTGTGTTGTTTCTGGAAACATTGGAAGAACATTGAAAACTTTTGAATCATGCACTGCCGAACGTGTTTGTGTGCACTTCTTGGATTCCCGAAGATATCTGGTGATTGTGTGTCGATCAGAGTTTCATCGTGGTAACCAGCTGGGGTACTCAAAAGTCCAAAATCACAACCCGCTTTTAAAGGCGGTCGAAGCAGCGGAAGCCAGCGAACGGCGTAACAAATTTAACAGCCGCAAACCTAACCCTATCAGATTGGCAGAAGTGAAAAAGAAGGACAAGCTAAAAATGTCCTGTCAATAGGAAATAGGAGGGACGGATGGAACGGCGATTAGGTCAGAGTCGAACGTGGTTCATATATACAGCAATGCCATGTCGGCAATGGAACTGGTCCGGGACGGAACTGGTTTACGACGAGAAGTTTGCCGAACATCGGTGATACCGGGTATCCGGAGTGTCCGGAGGGATTTTCCCGAGTCCTAGACTGCCGTTGGACGCATAAATGTCACATGTTACATTTTAACGTTTTCGAGGTTTTGATGTCTAACGTCATAATGAGACCATATTTTTAAATATTTTGTCAAAACAGAGGTTTTATTCTAGAAAACTCGAAAAAAATCCGAAGTCAATTTGTCACATTCGAACAAATGGACGCATATTTGTCACACCGGGATAAATGGAGGAATATTTGTGTCCTGAGGACCTGAAGATCGTTCATAATATATGCCATGATTTTAGGGGGCATCTACAATACACGTGGATAGTTTAGAAGGGAGCTGGTAGTGTCGCGGTCCATACCAAACTATCCACGTTAACCAGATGCCCCTACCATGGCATATAATATGAACGATCTTCTTTTCTCCGTTATCGGTGTAAATATGCGTCATTTGTTCGAATGTGACTGAAATTGACTAGAATTTTTCGAGTTTCTAGGATACCTGGGCACAAAATGTAAAATACGTAATCTCATTATGACGTTAACATCAGAAACCTCAGCTTTTATTAAAATGTAACATGTGACATTTATGCGTCAACATCCTCGGTACACTCGAATACCCACATCACCGATGTTCGAAACTCTCGTCGCAAATATTCCGTGCCGGATGGCCCATTGCCGACATGGCTCATTTCATATAGACCTGGATAATCGCCATTCATCAGTTCCTATTGACGGGACGTTTGTGATTCTTTTTCACTTCTGCCAACCTGACTAAACCGATTTAAATAAATTTGTTACGCCAAACGGTTTCAATGACCTCTTCAAAGCGGGTGTGACGCACTCGGCTAGTTACCGCGATGAATCTGATCGACACACAATCACCGAATATCTCCAGTCAGAATTGCGCACAAACTGTTCACGTAGTCTAGATTCAAAGGGATTTTCCTGTGTTTCAGAACAACGCAAATAACTATTTGTAACTGACCATTGTATGGGCCAGAACTCAGTTGCGGCAATTTGGGAAATCGATCAACTGGTATTCCAGACCACAGCGATCGGCCTGAAATACTCAGATATTTACCCTCGTTTCCAACCGAATGGATTCTGAAGATGGCTCTCACTATCATCTTGAATTTTTTTTACTTTTAAGGGAATTTTGAGGGCAATCGTGAGAAAAGATGACAGCAATAGCAATGCGCCCTCACGCAACAAGAGTTTATCTTTCATACTTCTCTGGGACCTGCTTGCTCCACAAACAGAATAGTTCCAGGAACAGATAGGAGGGAGTGAACCACCTTTCCGTCGGCTAGATGGATGTAGATGTTGGCAACCTGGCTCATTTCCAGGGAATTTTACGTTTTAAGTCATTGTTTGCAATTGTTACTCGAGCAACCTTTGACGATTTCATCAGATTGAGGTATAGTGAAAGAAATATGACATAGAGTCGTGCACAACAAGGGGAACCTATATCTGCAAGATGGAACTGTTTTATGATGCAGCAGTATTTTGTTTTGTGAGCACTTTCTTCCACGCCTTTGCTGAGACCACTGTTGCTCAAGAATTTTTTTTTGAGAAGACAAAATTTTATATAACAAACTTTTAGAATTCTCTCGAATCTCAGAAATGTAACTGTGAGGGATAAAATCAGCTTCGATCATGGATTTGGCCCTCAGCAAAGAGAAGGTCCATTTGTCATGTAAGGTCACGTAGTAGGGAGGAGAGGGCTTTGGGAGACGATCGTGGACGATCCATGCAAGAGCGTGACGATAACGGGGAGTTTTATATAGTCGCTTTTTGCGTGACGTAACTAATGGACGTTCCCAAACAGTGAGCAATTCGTACGCACAGCATCACTGCCGGCGGATGAATCAACTGTTCCATATAATGTTAGGATATTTTTGATTTTTTTATGTCTGCCACAACACTTTGATATGTGCATTCAAAATATGATTCAAATAGGTGTTAATTCTAGAGAAATCGTGTCATGAGTGATTATTTTCCGCCTGAGAATATGGACGATAATTGTCCCACTAGGTACGATTTTGTTCTAGTGGGATAAATCGACCGGGCATTTTTCCGAGGTTGATTGTCTGTAATACGGGACAGTAACGCGTCTCGCCGGCAGATTGACATGATACTTAATTTGCCGTTAAAAAATGGGGTTTAATATGGATTCAGCTCCGTTGGAGTTACCGTGAGTTGGGACACTTATCTTTATCGTGCAATAATTTCTGTAGATCGTAATAAGTAATGTTGTCCATAATTTAGTAAAAGTATCTGGATGTTGATTTCCGCATTTACTTATATTACAAATGTTGGATACGCTCCATTTGAAAAATTGTACTAAACATGCCATGTATGCATGCTTGGCCTCAGAAATTTTTTTGGTGAATAGAGTCGATACGTCGATTCTTCGGCATAAGACTGTGATCACGGCGACCGGGACGCAGTGGTAATGCCGAGGCAAGATAAATTTACAATACTTACGGTTTTACGAAATTGGAACAGGGAACTTTCCATTTTCCCAAGAACATTGTTTTCATTTTCCAGAGCAAAATTAGTGTATTGGGGAGCGAAGTTTGTTTTGATTTCCGTTTTTGATGACCCGGCAGTCTCGCGCTGTCATTCTAGCCGAGGTTACGGCGTTATGTACGAGATAACTGGGTCGAGCGCAATGTTGTAATGCGATCTTGAGGCACGCTCAAGGAAATAATAATGACCGTAAGAAAAGAGTTGGCTCCACCTTCAGCTACGCGCAAAACAAAGTCGCAGTAGAAACTACCATTTCGAGTGTTATATTAAGCGCAATCACCAACAGTTCTCGGCTGACTATAAATGCGTTTGATTTTACCATGCCTGCGATTAGATTCAGTGAACTATGGTGCGGTTGATATTAACAATATGAGGTCTGTCAAATATACCACAAATGTTGAAGGTTTTACTCATGAAACGTACACGCAGAAAAAAATTGTACATTCGGCAAAATATTAGGTCAAATTTAACAAAAGGAAATGTTTGTCGTTCGAGGACCAACAGGTATTTTTGTTGAATTGTACCCATTACGTTTTTTGATTTTACCTAATCATGATAGTTCTACAATACATCTCAACATGCTAGTCCTATCAACAATTATTTTGGTTGGATCAGCAATTTTATTTGTCGTAGACCAACCATTCGGCGGGCCGAAATGACAATGTCACGATTGGCGCCTTGACAGCAAACTGTCTGTTAATCTGAGAAAAATCTTCGAGCTCGAATTTTAATTAATGTATGTTTCACTTTTTATTCAGAAATGCAATCTATTTTATTACATATTAAGTTTTATTCATCAAAACCAGCGTGATTACTGTGGTTGAATCCATGGATGTTTAGTTCGGTTCATTACATGTGGCATGGGTATCAGCTCCTCTATTTCTTTGCATTCGATAACGCAAGCGTGCAGTATCATTTGCCGAAAACCAAACAGCAGTTTGGCGTATCTTAGGCCGTGACGCCCGCTGGATGTGGCGGAGGTGTGCTATCACCTCAAACGTCAAGACATCGAGTCAGCATCGTGTGGCGTGAGGCGAACATCAAAAGGTGTTTTTGAAATACTAGCAGACGCCGCACTTCCGCCACATCAGTGGGCGCTCATTTCAAAGAGCCTGGCAAACTAGCTTGAATAAGTTAGTCGTTTGATGTTGTGCTTTCCTGTACCCTCCCATGCGCTGGGCAACGATCTGTGATGATGTTGTTTTGAGAAGGAAATAGTCTCATCGCCATGAGGCTCTAGGAGTAGAACTGGCATTTTTTTTTGCTGTGGAACAAAGTTGTTAAGAGAGAGCAGTGACTTAGTTCCGTTAGCTTGCGGCAGGCTGTGAAAATTGAATAGAAGTAGTTTGAACTTGGCGGAGGGCACTGTAGGTAGTATTTCGAGGCAGGAAACACAAACTTTGCCAAGACCATGCGAGGTCGATCAGGCACCGACTGAAGGCACCACCTGATCTGGCAAAGTACTTGTGCGCCTGATCGAAATGCTCACATACTACCGATAGCTTTTTTAATAGTGCTAAACGGACTGTCTATTATCTATAACGCCCAAATCCCCTACGTGGGAGAGAGAACTATCATATGTAGTTCATGGATCCAGCTGCTGGAGGTATCCGCTTGCTTTCACTTCGAGTCAGTGATTTCGTTATCACCTAGCTCTGATTCACTCTAATATCACTTGGAGTACACTGTGTTTCTTCGTATGCCACTTGAAAGAGCAATGTGCATTATCAACAAACCTGTTTGTTCGATCCGATACGAATCATGAAAAAATTCAATCCAAAAAATGATTGTTGATTTCATGCAAGTAGCATTTCTAGTTCAACAAACCAGATTTTGTTGAAGATCGACAGGCAATTTTGTCCAATGCGCAACTATACAAAATTTCTTGTGGTGCGTGCAGTAGAATCTGACTTAAATTTCATGACAGTTTCAAAGACAGGCATAGTCGGGGCAAATGGTAGTTTCGACTACAAGATTTTTTCCTGTATAGGGTCAATGCAAGGTTCCCGTGTTGCAAAGCGATTTTTCAATAATGGTATTCTCTAGGCCAAGTCTAGTTTATTTTTATCACTGACTATCATGCACGAATAAAAAGCAGTTTCTGTTTAAAATCAACAAACTTGTTTGATTCATTCACCCAAACATCTAAACTAGCACTTCCGACGCTGTGGCAAGTCTGTAAGTAGCTTGACGCGAATAGGCACTATCTGTCAAAGGATAAGCTCATGGTGTGAATTAAATGGAATTTGTCTCATGATGAATACCGAGAATTTAAAAAAGAGGTTTGGCATGAGTTTTATTTTTGTGCAAAAGTGATCAAATGAAGTGTTAGGCAATTTAGTTCTCCTAGTTTGCTCTGATCACAATCACTGCTTCACTAATGCGCTCCAAAGGTTTTTTTTTTAGATAGTGTTTAAAAAAAAGTGAAAGCATAAAAACTAGTTATTCTAAAGGAAATCCTCTTTTGTTTTTTAAGCCAAAGATTTGTTTTGAAACAAATAGGCAGGTTGATTATTTCACCTAAAGATATTACCACACACAACACAAATTATGGTTGTTCTAAACTAATATTTTTGTTGTTTCACCTAAAAAGCGTTAAATATTATCAATACACAGGCTGACTCCGGGAAACAAATAATTTTTTAAATTGAATAAACCAGCGGGAGTGTTAAACAACTAATATTAGATGAAAACCACCAAACATTTAGTTCTGAAGGCACCATTTATTGGGCTTTTTATCATCGTCACCTGTCCTGCTGTACGCTCATCGATGTTATCACAAATGGTCAACAACTCTTTCGGAGTCAGTTAACTTGAATTGTCTCCTGCCCTTCGGTCTGCAGGCAAGTATGGGCGCGTTCTGTTTGTTATTGCGCAGATTTTACGCGAATCACGCTCCATCAATGTCTGGTGCGCTCAACTGAAATGGGACAGTTGTAATATCACTGAAGATGCGATGTAAATCAATGCCATGTTATCACAAATGAAGTACGTTGTAAACGTTTCTTGTATTCAGCAACCCAACATGATGGAATTGGAGTAAACGAGTTGAAACTCACTGGAATGATCTCTGCGCGCATCTGTCGAACCATTCAACGTCGTTGTGAGAATATCACCACAAAATTCACATGCGCATAGCGTTACTAAATCACTAACTTCCTTTTTCCTTTTTCGATTTCTTCCCGTCCTATGACCATTACAAATACTATATCGTCATCCTAAAGTCAACTTTTCCAACAGTAATACCAGACAACACATATAACAAAGAAACGGTATAAACCTTAACCTAATTTTACTTTCTGTATGTTCTTTCATATTATGGTGGAAGTAACGTCGACCTTACAAAACATATTGAATACCATCATATCGACATAATATATAACGGGAAAAGGGAGGGACCGCCCTGATGGGAACGATTTGACAGGGAGCATGGACTGCCTCCTCCCATTGTTAATATTTTGAACGCGGTCGGAGCCTTCGACCCCATTCATTGGGTTTATTCTGTCAAACGAGGCCTGATCTTAATGCCAAGCGTGAAGTTGTTTTTAATAGAGATTCTCTTCTCATATCAGCGTGGGTTTTGGCGGTTTCATGATAACGCCTAAACGTTTTTGGCCCTTCACAGGAGCTGAAGATCACAAACAAGGGAACCCTGATCAAATTGTTTTTTTCAGATTATTCCATCATAAGGGAAAGCGTCTTTGCTACAATAGATGTAGTATATTCTATCATCACCATCATCAGTTATCTTGGAAAATTCTTGTTATTCATGGAGTACAAGAATGAAGAAAACAGCTTTCTTGACATATGCGGGTTAGAGATGTTAATGCAAAACATTTGGCTTGCATAAATGGCTCCAGCGTGGTTTTTATATTGTTGAGTTATTTCAAATTAGTAAATTTTTGGGATTTCTATATTACTACATATATTTGCCAAAACATTGTAATTTCTTACCAAGAGGCTGCATATTTCACAAGCAAACATCATTCATGACAATTTTTTGTTAACTTTTGTTCGTTTCCATATCAACCAGCAAGTTGCACAGTATGTGTTTCAATTATTTTACTTTGAAATTCTTTGATTATAACCTATTTGCTAATTTGATGCTAGAAACGACAAAGAGTAGTACATCATCATGTTGAATGCTTGTTATTCCAAAGCAGCTGAAACGTATTTTTAAGTCCACTAATGGTACTTCCAGTCCTTTGTGGAGACCTGCAAGATGTTTCAAATAAATTGATTAGTTGCAGCCGTTTTCTGGTGTGCTGGCAGTCTTACAAAAAAAGAACAAAATAAAAAACAATAGAGATCATGTCTTAAGCCTAGTATGCAGCTGGATGGCAAAGATTTATAAAACATTTTCATGGGTGAAATGTCAGTTTTTCAGAAATAATCTAACGAAACACAATATTTCATGTTGAAAAGTGATGGTCTACTATGATTACTTGCAGACGTTATTAACGCGAAGAAATGTTCCTTTCAGTTGCATACACAAGGTGGGCAAATTGTAGAGAAAAGCATTTCTTGAATTAATAGTTTGATGTTGAAATGAAATGAAAAATATGATGATTGATTTGATCTGATGTTCATGTTGCATTTGTTAGTTCTTCCTTGTTTAAAATGGTTCTATGCACAAGCACGGTATGCACACCAGGAAAACAATGTAAAGGAATGACAAGTCAAGGTCTACAGAGCACTCCTGATGAGTTCAGTAATTTTATTGTTTTTTCAACTGACTGTACTGTACAGCAGTACTGAAATTTCGCCATTATTTTTACTGAAACTTGGGGATGTCCTGTAACTATCAATTTCGGATGGAAAATCGGCATTTTGTTTATATAAAGCTTAATGTTCAGTAATACAAGTATTTACGGTGCAAAAACTGTAAAACAAGTTACTGAACAGGGAAGTTGCATTAAGTGTGTAGGTTTTAGATGAAATCACACGAAAAATCTTTATCGACTTTATAAAAACTGTCGAACTGAAATCAAGCCAAACATTGCATTAGGTAACTATAAAATGAGAAGAAAGATGATTAATTTCCATTTAATCAAACATCTTTATTATTGCTTATCTTGATAAGCGTATTTCCGCTACAGCCGCAGACTTTCAATGGTCTGTACAAAGGCTAGTATGCAGCTGAAAAGTAATGTGCATTAGATAGACGCAAGAAATGGTCAAGAAATGCATGATTGTCGGAATTACTTTTACCTTGTATGCAGCTGAAAAGAAGGCAAACTTCGTAACTTTAACTTCTTACTTCTATTTAATACATAAAGTACCGGTAACTCATGTAATATTTGGAATGAAATGTAAGCCAGCCAGCCTAAATATTAATGCCGATGAGTTTTCAAAAACATGTAATGTAACGTTAGTAACGTATAAAGTAACCACTACCAAGCACATTACCATGTCAATATTGCAAAAACGTTAATACTATAATTCTTTTAATTAATAATTGGAACGGTCCACCAACCTGCCACAGCGAAGGTGTGTAGGTATAAAGACGATCCACGCAAATTATTTCTGGATAACTACATGAAGAACCCATGATATGGGTGTGTTAAAAATGGGAACTTTAAAAATGCACTGAATGGACGCTCCAGTTCGGTGAGCTTGCAGCATTACTACTGGTTAACGCGAATGAAAGTGAGGGGACGGGAGAAGCGGTAAGTTAGTATAGTTCTACAACGAAGATATGGAGGATACAGCACACTTTAATGTATAATCCATTGAATGCAAACGTTGCATCGAAACGGAAGCTAAATGAGAACTGACTGAGTGATATTACTACCGTATTTAAAAGAAATTTATGACTGGTTTGCATGGGAAATGAAACCAGCAACTGTATGTTTACCTTTGGGAAATGAACTACAAATTTGTCATCAGATTCTACACTGGGAGTGACTATAGGTCTGAATGACGGGACAATTTGCTTGGGTGTTAATTTGAATATCCACACAAGGCACCAGCATTAAATAAAATGAGGTTTTAAAACTGAACTAATCCATAATTTTTTTATAGAAGATATATATATTTTTTTGGTGAATTAAAGTCATGATGAATTTTCTAACACTATCAGCATATTAAAAAGCTCTACAATATATAATAATACGTTTTTCGCTACATGCCTCAACGAGCTACCATTAATGAAAAGGAATTAACTGAATTTAACAATGATTACATCATTTACATTCCACAGATTTAATATATATATTGAAACCAAAATTACGAACACTTGAGAAGCATTACAGCATTTAAAACAATTCTTCTAACGCTATTAGTTTGATCCAGATCCTCATAAAGAGATATGCATGTTTATTTTTTATTAACTATATCAGAGCTGTCAAACTATTAATCACAACTAAAATTGCAAGTACAGCACGCTCTTGAACAAATAAATGATTACAAACGTTGAACTGAATTTCACATCTTCTTTCATAATATAATCAGCTAGTTTCCATCCAACACTAAATCAGTTTTATACATGGAATAAAAAGCTGAGAAAAGTTGCATTAGAGGTAAATTTAATATTTGAACATTTTCTGTGGTTGATCAAAACAATAAACGTGTTTTTTGCATATTTTTCTCAGCTATAATTTAATGAAGAAGGTGGTGTGTACTACAGCCATTGTATTCATCTACTACTAGATTTGTAAGCGAAGGTAAAACGAGGAAATATAACGATTTATAGACTATTCATCTCTTTAAGGAACTTTAAATTTTAGTTACTGAATACCAAAATAATGGACAAGTATGTTATCCAACAAAAAAGTAACACTTGAATTACTGCAGAATATTTGAATATCGCTGTATGTCTAGCTATAATGTTTATGTCAGAAACAACAGTGGAGCGTGAGCGCTGGTAATAACCAATGCACCATTTCAGCATGATGATTTAGAACTTAAATTTACCCTGAGATAAGTGGGTTTACAAACAGGTCCAGATTCCTGCATGCTGGTAAGAAACTACTAATTACAAAGCATCTGTAAGTTCAGAAGAAGATTTGTTTTCTTTGAATTTCAGAGAACTTTAAGACCTCCTAGTACAGTCACACTCCAACATTGTGCAGAAATCTCTCAGATGTATTGGGAGCATATAGTTTGCCAAGAATAGCCTGAACATTCTGAGAAACGCATCATATTTCAGAAATTCAGAGAACTTCTCAGCACCAGAGAGTAATTTAATTGGACTTCAGAAGACACAAAGAGGCCTTTGGAGTTCTTTCCAGAAATCAAGATAAATCTATGAAACATCCTGAACTTCATGCTGGAACTAAACTGTGAGAGACAATTGCCTGCAAAATTGCAATAAACTTCCTCAGACGATACGTTATCGAAAACAGAAAGAACTTCAGAAGTCTGGTGAATAATTTGAAGTCTGGAAAGAATTTTAAAAGGTTATTTCAAACCTCTGCACATTTCAGAATTACTATAACTTCTCCCACTTAGAAAGAAACCTTCTACTAGAAGAAGGAATAGAAAAAACCGTGAGGTCAGCGCTTCTTCAATTGCGTAATAACTTTCTCAATTATTTGCACTATGGCAAAATCTCTCAAAGTTCAGAAGAGTGACTTCTGTAGTTCATAAAGAAAATTTCATGAACAATTTTTCCTGAAATGATATAAATCGCAAAAGTTTTCGACAACTCTTCATTTGGTGTTTGGACCAACTGGGTATTGCAGTGAACAGGTTTCGGAAAAAATCAGAGAGGATGGCATAAGACCTGTATTGATAATTCTTCAAAAATTTTGCAGGCAATTTCTGTAGTTCATTTAGATATCAATATACTTTCTGCTGTTGAACTTCCTGAAATGATGGAAACCACGGCATACAGAGAGTTTTCCAAGTTCAACTGAACATGTCTAATTTTAGAATAAGATTTTCAAAGTCTAGTTTTCCAGAATTTTATAGTGCTGATGAAAATCAGAAGAAAGTAGTGGTGTCTCTTCAGCAGTTCGCTAGAAAATTTTTGAAATTAGAACAATTTTCCAGGTTCAGGAGAATTCTACCGCTAAAGTTCAACATCAATTCCTAAACAGGTAAGAACCTCTAACACCAAGAAGATTTTTCAAGAAAATAAGGAAGACATTTTCCAAAGTTTTGAGAAATTTATGTAGTTCAGATAATTCATCAGTTTTAGAAAGTGACGTGTTCTGTGGTACCAACTAAATGTCCTTGAAAGTTTCCGGTTGTAATAATCCAGAAAGTGGAGCGTTTGAAAAACACCGTATCGCGAGAAAGCATAAGGTTATCATACCAAAGCATAGTGGGCACGGTGAGATAAAAATTACGCGGTATTCGTTAAGATACAACAGGCGAAGGACCAAATTGTTACTGATTTTTTCAACAATGAGAAGGTGGCTGGATGTTAATTTTGGAAAGAAATAACAGCACCGCAAAAGCCGTGATAAATTTGTTAGCGTATATGGAAACTTTCAGATTTAGCAGAGCCTTGCAGGAATATCAGAGAGCTTCCATGCAAATCAAGAGATTACGTTGACTAATCTGAAGAAGTAGTTTGTCCAAAAATCATTCATATGACCATAACGATATTCATTATCATTTGTATTCAATAATGATGAGCAACACCATCCACCAATTGCTCACCATCATGATATTACACTTCTTACTTTCTATCACACCTGTTTCAGAGATTGATCGAAAGGAAATTTTCCTGAATTTTAGCATAAAGTATAAAAACTTGTCAAGGTGAAGGTATGCATTAATAACCAAGTATGAAGGCTTCCAAAGTTCTAGATTTTCATAACAAAAAATATCGGAAATTACCACTGATAAAATGTAAACTAGAAAAAGAAACGTTTTTACCAGAAGATCAGACAAATCTTATAATAAATTGTTAAAGTAAATATCTACAAGTAGCACTGATCTTACTGCATATTTTCACAGCATTTTGGAATTTTTATATGTTTGAAGATATAATTTCGTCTCTGAATTCTAAATATAATATAGCGCCACACAGCAATAACTTCTCAGCACACGTAAACGCAACTTGGTACATATCCAATATATTACAAATAGCAAAACATTAGCAGAATACAAAATAACAGCTGTTCTAATAATTTCGTCATAATATAATGTTGTCATCTTTCGTCGCTACCACTTCATTTTTGCGCTGTCTAAACTACGGAGCAGAATATGCTGGCACGTTGTCAACACCTCCAACAAGACATTCGTCATCAATAGTTTGCAACATGTTATAACTGCTTCAGCCCAGCCTGTGTTTACCATCATCACGCAGAATATTGATTGTATCACCGTGGATCAAAATGAACTCTGCGTGAAGCGGAAGCATAGCAGCGTGAAAATTGCAGGTTTCTGAAAATCTACGGTTTGCGACACTTTTTTTCTTTGGTGTTGACAGCCAAATCATAACAGCATTGAGTGCCCGCACCAAGCACTTCTGGATGAACCTTCCATACGTTTAGCATATCTGTAATAAGATTTTTATTTTCTAGTCACCGTGAAGTGAAACCGTAATAAGCTCCAAAAATACAGTTAAAATTGATGGAACTCAAATAACTACAGAATATTTCAATGACATCTGGAAAAATTCACATCACATTTATCTTGAGCATTGCTGACGGATCAGATCCTTATTTGGCTCACATCCACCTACACTTCATAGCCGCTTGTTTTGCGCGGTGAAAATGACGATTGTCACGATAAGAGGTGAGATAACGATGCCTGCAGGTGACTCTGAGCATTTCGATTGTATCGTAGAGTCACCTCTCAACACAGGCACAATTGTCACCTCAGTATGGCGAGCAGTCGTGCTCACACCCAACGCCAAGACAAAGTAATGTTGCCCAGAGCCAAGTGTCGAGTCGAGTTATCGTGAATCGACTCTATGTAGAATTTTATTTTTGTCATTGGATCAATTTCATTCTATGCATAATAAAATGAGTTGGGGTTTCCTTTGTCACGATTTAACTCGCAGAGCGGAAGGACCGATCGGCGCAGAAATTTGGTATGCAAAGATTTTGGGGCCGGAGAATAATCTTATGATGGTTGGAGCACCTCTTCCTTCACTGGAAAGGGGGGCTCTGCCATACACATGCAACACTAACTTCTACACAATCTCGAGAACTAATCAAGCCAAAGAAACCAAATTTAGCATGTGTGAGTTTTTGAAGGCAAAAAGGTTTTTATGGTAGCTTGAGAACCCTCCCCGTCATAAAGGGGGGCTCCCAGCACAAATAAAACACAATATTCTGCATAACTCGGGAACTAATGCAAGCAAACGGAATCGAAATTTAGCATGTGTGTGTTTTTAAGACGAAAAATGTTTCTATGTTGGTTTGAGACCTCCTTCGCTAAAGGGGGGGCTCCGATACAAATGAAATACACTATTCTGCAGTGAATCTCAGAGAACTAATCAAGCAAATGGAACCAAATTTAGTATGTGGTGGTTTTTGAAGACAAAAATTGTTCCTATGTTGATTTGAGACCCCTCCCTTTCTGAAAGGGGGGACCTATTCAAATGAAACGCAAATCCTTGCATAACTCGAGAACTAATAAGAGAAATGGAACCAAATTTCTGCATGTGGAAGTTTTTGAAGGAGGGGAAATGTTTCTATTAGATTTGAGACTCTTCCGTCATATGAGGAGGAAGGGGGGGGTGCCAAACAAATGGAACCCAAATTTCTGCATAACCTGGAGGAAGAAGATGGAACTGGAAC
>JASCZW010011484.1:0-31890 GCA_034211315.2 Aedes japonicus
ACCCACACTTGTGAGTGGCCCCAACAGCATCCCTACTGTTGGTTTAAGTCGGTGCCAAAATTTAAATAGCTTTAATGTGCATCTCTGTACAGAGAATGAATCAGGAACATAGTTAAATATCTTATTCGCTGCCGACGTCAGTTGAATTCAGCACACCGTTTACCAAAACGGATCCGGCTGCAAACCCAACCATTTTATCCAACATCCCAGTGATTTCTCGTGGAAGTGCAGAGGTGTTCTCGGCTTCCAACAAAGCGAGTATCACGTCAACATATTCCTACCCATTCCCTATTTGACCTGCATTCGGACGAGGCCGGCGCCGGTATTGCATTAGTTTAAGATCACCAGTTCTTACACATTGAGGATGTATGCTAGTCCCAAGCATCATTTATTGGTTCTTTGTGTAATAACAGCTGATCTGGCAATAACGGAGTAGCAACCTCGGGCGGTCAATCATGCTCATGCTCATGCTCATGCTATTTCATGTAAATTCTAGTCAGATTATGCCTGAATCTAGCTTGTTGCATGAAAGATTGCCGATATTGTTGTATGGCGCATGAAAGCTTGCAAACAATTTTGTTCCTTTAGCTTGAAATTAAACGAGGGGAAATTTTATGCGCTTGTTAATATTAATTATTATTTTCTGTGTTCCTTCAAATTATTCAGTAGGCTCTTCTCACTGCATCTGGAATTTCATACAAGTTGAGAGGAGGCAATAAACTAATTGTTATAAGCAATAAGCTTGAAATGTCAAGAAATAAGAACAAACATTCTGAATTTCTAAAGAGCTATACTATTGTTACTCCTATATCAAATCTGCCTTTAGTTCAATATTCAAAGATTGCACATACCTGTCGTCGACCCGTCTAGTAGGGTTAAAAATAACTGCACAAACACTTATAAAAATGTATCCAGCAAATATTTACCGAATGCTTCACTTTCGTAATCATTCGTTGACGTTGAAAATTGCTTCGAATGCACTTTGCAACCCCCCCATAATTCAAACAATTGCTCCCCCCATCCTGCACCCGTATCCTCGATTCAAAAATCTCCCCCTTTTCCCCCTCAAACTCATCAGCAACTAAACATTTCTTCTGCTCCCTCTCGTCCACAGGTCAGCGGTTTAAGGTTCGAGACGCAGCTACGAACGTTAAACCAGTTCCCCGATACTCTGCTAGGCGATCCGGATCGAAGGTTAAGGTACTTCGATCCGCTGCGGAATGAATATTTTTTTGACCGGAATCGACCGAGCTTTGATGCCATTTTGTATTATTATCAAAGCGGTAGTATATATCAATTCAATTTCCCCATCAGCGAATTAATGGATTTGTTTGAATTTCATCTTCTCCCTCTTCTTTTCTCTCTTTATTTTTCGGTTCTGTTTCTCCGGTATGCCATCAACCAACCACCACCAACCACCAAAACCACCATTTATTGCCAAACAACCAACCAACCAACAAAAATCGATCACCACGCCACGTTCTGTACTTTGGTTTGATTTTTCGTTTCGGCTTGCGTCCTTGTGTTCCTTGTCAACGAATAAAATAAATCTAAAAAAAAAAAAAATGAACAAAAACTAAATTCCATCAATTGCCTCATCATTTCTCATCTATTCTCTCGCTTGCTCTTGCACAACGCCACGACGCCCATCCGTCGCGTGTCCTTCTTTGCATTACTTCCGTTTCTTATTATTACTACTACTACTACTATATCCTCAACCACCCAACCACCCAACCAACCATCCGTGCTACCACCTATTTCTATTCAATGTGTATCTCGCCGACGCCATTGCTGCGCTTGTTGTGCTTCCATTACTTCCGTTCCGTTTCGCTCGCTTCCTCCATTGGCGAATTTTGCGTTTCCTCCCTCTCTCCACCCCTTCTCCCCCCTCTTCAATCTTTTCTTCTTTCAATTTAAAAAAAACCAAAATCAACCAACCAACAACGAAACACTCGAATGGAATTGCTGCCCCGACGCCGAATTTTTCGAAAAAATCAAACAAAACTATCGAACCTACCTTTGAAACGCGTGCGATGATGTCCCTGCCTGGAAAAACAACAAAACCGTGCTCCTCATGGATGACTACAAGGCGGTCGGTTACGGAGACCAGTCAACGTACCTTTAGATGTATTTAGCGAAGAAATTAAGTTTTATGAATTAGGCGAACAAGCAACTAATAAATTTAGGTGAGTACAATTCAACGGTTAAGGTTAAGGCATTTCCGTATTTGTGTCTCTCTCTCTCTCTCGGTGTGTAACTGTGCATTTTACGTAACTCTCACCTCGCCAATTCGAAAACAAAAAGTGGACGCTGCGATAATCCTACAGATACAAATATGTCCTTGTACATGCAGAATCTGATGCCAAGTTCGCAAAAGATTCTCAAGGAAATGGCGTAACGGAATCGATTTTTCCTCTTTTTCGTAGTTTTTTTATTTTATTTTCGCATCCTCGCTCGGTGTCCAGTCTCGCTGTCCCCATAATATAGGATACTCTAAATGTTAACATTTTTAACTACGCTCTATCCTCCCCGTAGAGCTGGACACGAATAGTACACAGCTACTTGCTCGAGTGCTAGAACTGGAAAGAAAACCAAAATCGCTAGCGATGAAAAGTCAAAAAAAAAAATCGAAACGTATTTGATCTGTAGTAGATGTATTGTATGCGGAGAAACTCGATTAAAAGAGGGCGTTGTGGGATTAATTCGACGGGTAGTGAAAATATTAGCAATAGCAATACAGTGAATCAAAATTCGTGAATGCATGAATGATAAAGACATTGTCCTAACTTTTCAATGTTAGGACAAAAAATAATGTATCTTTATCATTGTTGCATACTCAACACAATAATGACAAATTGCATGGCAGTTGAATCAAGATATTAATGTTTCACAACATCCGATTGTTATTTTGGAAAGAGACAAGGCGGTGTTTGTATATTGCTTTGTATGCAACATAAATAAATTCAATAATGTCACATGTTGCATCTACCGAAAAGAGACACTGTTTAATTTTATCCCTCTTTCTCTCTAAAAAAATTTTGTCGAGTGATAGGGGATAGTTGGTAAAGATGAAAGATCGATTCCTACTGGTTTAATGAAAAACATACGATTTGCAATAAATTTCAGTTTGTTCTGTTCACATGAACGAAAGTTTACCATACATGTTGTTTTCATATCGTAAGATAATTAATTTATTCCTAAAAATTTGATTTGCAACAGCTAGTGTTCATCTTTTTCAACCATTGTCCGTTTCTAGCGACATTCCCCTATTTATTGCATACGTTTCATCAAAGCTTTTGCAATCCCGACTAGAGCTGCTCTTCCAATATTCGAGCGATCAGTAATTTCCGTTCCTTGTGGCATTTCCTCAGTGCATTTTGTTGCGTTGTGTTGTTAAAAAAATAAAAAATGGATTCTACATTTGTTAAAGAGGACAAAGAAAATGTGTCCCAAAAGTTCGAAACATATTTCGTACCGAGAACGGGGATCTTAGTTTCTGTTGACAAATTGTTTGCCTCACATCAAGAACTCTCACCCGGAGAGGTACAATGTGTTTCCGGTGGGTATGGGTTACTTTTGAAGATATTATCTAAAATATTTCAAGCTATCGTGAGACGCGTCAAATCACATAAGGATTCGATTACAAGATGAATGCTTGCCATACAGAGTGCTCAGGAGAACGCTAGCCACATCCAGGCATGCTGCGAGTACCTATGGAGATGTGACCAGTTTTTGATCTGAACCAAAACATTCCATGCGACATCTCTAATTACATTTAAATTCGATAATTGCCCAAAACTTTATTGGCATGTTCTAGGTACATCCGGGGAAAAGCCTTCTTTTTTTTACGTGGACCAGAACATACCATGCTACACCCCAAATCACATACGAAATCCAAAATAAGAGCAATAGTGGTAGAATCAAGTGTCAAGAACAACATTGGCCACATCTGGGCACGATCTGGGTCAGTGATGGTTAATGTACTGTATTTTGGTGTTTCTCTTCAGCTCAAAACCAAGAATCTTCAATTTTATCTGTAGATAATTCAACAACACCAAGTTGCGATATGCATTCAACCACGTTTATTGAATCTTCTGGAAAGTCAAAAGATATTATGTAATAATCTGGCATAATATTGGTCATTCTAAGTTTGCCTTGCAGCTAAGAAAGATACAGTTACAATTGGTTCAGCCAAATCGGAACCAAGAGCCTATCGAGAATCATCAGTTTTGTTCGACATATTCAATCATAACTTTTCAACTTCAAGGTGCATTCTTGAAGTTTCTAACCAACATCCAATTTGAGAGATTCATATCCATAATGTGCCAAACAAATATTCTGTAAGGATTGACTATCTAATAATGTCGGTTGACCTAAAAGAAGATCTACTGAACATGGTTGAATACATATCGTATATTTGTATAGCCTAAAAAGCTACAGTTAATATTTCAGCTCCTAATTTTTGAGCTCCAGAACTGTATGGCTGATAAAGAACATCCCAGTTTATATCAAAATGTCTGTTGACCATCCAAAAGATTTAGTTAACAAGGTTGAATGCATATCGTATTGTATAGCCGAAAAAACTATAGTTACAACTGTAGCTTCTAAGTTCTGTACTCCAGGACAGTTTGGACAATCTAGAACATCCCAGAATATCTTATTATATCTGTTGATCTTCCATAAGACTAAATAAACATGGTAGAATAGATATCGTAACTTTGTGTAATCGGAAAAACTATAGTTACAACTGTAGATCCTCTGTACTGAACTTCTTTATGTTCAGCATGTTCTGGAGTTGAAAATCAGGCGTTAAACGCACACATTTTTTATTTTGCCCTGATAAAATAGTCAATTTGCAACAAGTTTGCAGAAGATAGTGTTCGCTTTTGTTCTGTGTGTGATTTCATACAGGCATTTTTCTTCAGGTGAAAGTCTATCCACAACAAATTTTATAATTATTCAGATCAGTAATTTGTTCGACAGCAACAACTGATTGTCGCTATTTTTCATGTTGCTGATAAGGCATTGTTGCTATCGGTAGTGTGTTGCAATAATGACAAAACGTTATTTTGTCGCTGTTACAGGAAAATATGATCATTGCAACATGTGTGCGAATCACGTCAAACGATCCTTCATTTGTATTTCTTCACGGAAGTTACAACTCTAAGTGGCACTCGTGGTTCCTAGAAAACTATACTTTTGAGTGACAGATTGCTTTTCAACGATGCAACATTTTGTTGTTTTCTTCGTGTTTTGTTGCAATAAATTCAAGCTACAACATATCATTGTTGCATAGTGAGAGAATAACGGGTGTATCACTCGTCAAGGTTATCTTATGTTTTTAGGTACACAAAGAGAATATTTGACACACTGATAGCAAATAATGAACTATGTACGTATTCAATTGACAGCCTGTAATTGTTTACGGTATATGACAAACATGTTATCATGACATTCTGATTTTCCATAACTTGTGATCGTGAAGAGCGCTCTGCAGAATCATGATCTTTCAGTATTAAATGCTGGCTAAAGGTTAATTGGTACGCACAAAAAATACCTGTAATTCGTTATTAAATAAGTTAAAAAGTTGTTAAACGGTAGCTCTACAGTTCTCTTATTAAAACTTCAAAGTTACAGCATTAGATGGTTACATTTCTCCAGTTCGAACGAAATCTCGGAACTTCTTCTTGATGAAGCCCATCAGCGCCCGCACAGTGGAAACAAACACGGAATCAGCGCATTTCTTCCCTTTTTCCCACATTTGATGGATGTGCTTGAATGTCCCGTCGCTTCGTCGAAGTCGCTGCTTTGAAATTGCCCAGTATATTTCGATTGGTCGAAATTCCGGGAAATTCGGATGAGCTTGGGAACAAAATCGATCTTGTTGACAGCATACCACTCCAAAACCACCTTGGAGTAGCGGCAGCTGGTCAAATTGAGTCAAAAGATGAAATTGCCCCTATGGTTACGAAAAATACGCTTTTTCAGGCATTCTTCGATGTTAACTTGGGATGTCACCGTCAAGGATGTTACAAATGATTCCATTTTCTGGCCACAACTGCAAATCGCTTGCCAATTCCTTCCTCGCGAACTTTTCGGCAAACACGAACTTGAATCTTCCCGGCACATCCCCACGTCCAGTTGCGGTGCAAAACTTTTGACCAGGAAGTTGCTTATAATTGAGTTTGACGTATGTTTCGTCATCGTTCAAAGTGCAGCCCTTGCGTTTCGTCAAAACACGGTCGTACAAGAGCCTTGTGCGCTTTTTGGACACGGAATTCTGCTTCATGTGCCGGTTCGGATGTTCACTGGCTTTGTACGACTTGTCAAGGATGGCAAGGATGTTCCGTACCGTTTGAAAGTTGGCGTTGTCTTGGCTTTTGGCCACTTCTCGGATCCAAAGACCGGGGTTGCTTTAAAGTATCTCAACATCCTGCTGCGTAGCTGACGATTCCTGGTTTCAGCTTTTTCGTAGGTGCGCTGATTCCTTTGTACAGTCAGGGTTTCTGTGTAGATTTTGAGCAATCGACAAACTGTTGCTTTCTACATCGTCAGCACTTCTGCTAGCTTGGAACCGGAGCACTCCGGATTTTGTAGGTGTTTGTACACAATATTTTTTCTTGCGAGTTCCATCTGACGTTATTTCTGAACGCGATGGACTACTTTGATCAAATTTGAACCAGTTGTTCTCTAATGGATTGTAAACAAACCAGTATCAAAGATTTTCGATTAACAACACTAGAAGCTTGCTAGTGGCGCTCGAGGGGCGTACCAATTTACTTACTGTACCTTTAACTGATTTTCATCGCCACAATGTTTCGCCAAGAAACTCGGTTTGGGGCTGTTTGTCTGCAGTTTTTAAGGGTATCCTAAACATCCTAGGTTTTGATCCACATAGTCTAACCACCTAGTGCGCAGCCCTTCCCTGCATCTTGTATCGGCCGGATTCGAGGCAAACTCCATTTTTTACGGAATTGTCGCCTGACAGGCTGGAATGTGTCCCGCCCATTGTAGCCTTCCATTTTTAGCGACTTTCTGGATACCGGATTCGCCATAGAAATGCGCCAGCTCGTGGTTCAAACCATAAGTGCTTGCAGATCCTCCTCGAGCATTGTCCACGTTTTGTGTCTGTAGAGAACTACCAGCCTTATAAACGCCTTTAAAATGGTGCTCTTAGTACAGGGGTATAGTTGTCATCCCACGTCACCAGTGATCCGAGGTACATCATCTCATCTACCACCTTGAACTCATCTCCGTCGATAATCACACTTCTGCCTGTGTAGATACATAGTCTCCGACGTATTCTGCCTTAATTCAACCTATTACAGCTACAAATGAACATTTTTGCGACCGCGAAGCCATTGTTTCAGGTAGACACAACCGTTTGGACTAGGAACTTGTCCGCCATATTGGATCAATCCGCTACCCAGTTTCCGTTACCGGAGGGGATGCGGTAAAGGTCGGATATTATTGCGATGTCCATTCCTGACTCGCGAATTGCCTGACACAGCAGTTGCTGAGCCGCCTCACTGTGGTTTATGTTCAATTGGGTTAACCGCACTGTGTTTATCCTTGTAGACCGGGCTCTTGGAGCCTCCCGTGGCGTGCTTGTCGTTTGATTTCCCAGAACACGTCATGCAATTGCGGGGCTCCTCCTATCGCTTCTATCGGGACCTTTACATTCCCACGACATACGCCCGCTTTCCAGGCACTTAAAGCACACCTTGGGCGGCTGGTGTAAACTCAGTGGGCAAACAGACCATCCCACTTTAAGTTTTTCCACTTTTACGTCCGACTCTGCGGCGACATCTGGCAGTCGTTTTTTGACACTTGAGTCCCAAGTGGACCCTTTCGCAGCTGTATGGCTTTTGTGGCAACCTCGACCTCACACTGGGCCTTTATGGCCGTGGAGATGTTACCAGCCTCCGTGATCTTGTCTAGGACACGTACCTCATCTCCCGCTACTCCGGCCAGCTTTTTGTACGCTGGGACCTTCAACTTAATGTCCTTCTTAAGTTCTACACACTACCAAAATCTCGTGTAAATTTCTGTCCCTGAGACCGACACATTCAAGCGTACTTTAGCGCATAAGAATGTGTTGAAAGAGATGAGAAAATAAATTCAACCGAACACATCTTTTGTTGAATTGCGTATGTGTCAGTTTCAGAAGATATAATTTCACACAAAATCTTTCTTTACGTCCCCCAACTATTACGTTCCCCGACTTTACGTTCCCGACTATTTACAAACATGGATTAGGTCTCGTGTAAAATTCATAATTTCTAAGTGTGTAGGATCATTTCGCCGGTGCATGTACGGTGGATACTCCGCACGTTGGCGCCCAGATCCGGGAGCTTAGCGACACCGCGCATCGCCTTGAGGACCTCGAAGTACTTGGACTCTTCGGTCTTCACGATGAGGACCTCACTGCGGTTACGCTTTCGAGCCAAGCTTCGGTTCGGTTTTTCTTTCTAAGTACCTATCTCCCCTTTTTCGGACCTTGGTCCAAGGGTTTTCCCTGCCCCTGGAAAGGTCATCGCTCGTTTCTCTTTTGTTGTTCCGGTCTTAACTGGGACTGGCCCTATCGCTTAGGCCACCTTGCAGCTTAGCTTGCAATTCATCCCTCTCGCGACATGCCGCCTGAACTGACCTACGAAGCTGCACCAAACTATATTTGAGGTCCTTGCTGATGTTGTTGCGAGTCGATGTAAAGTCGATTATCGCATTCAACTGTTCTGCGCCTGTTCCTCTCCATGGCTCACATGAGCCCCGGCCCCTGTAGTTTTACCGTAGACCCCTGCTTCCGAGGCTGTCGCGCTTCCGCACGTATCGGCTGCGACATTAGATCCTGTCTTCTTGCCAGGCGGGGTTCGCCTCCTCTTTCTGAATCGTTTCATTGGGAGCTTGGGGCTTCATGCTGTTGGGTCCCCCTTCAGCCGCTATCCACATCCACGTGAGGTAGTCGCCGTAGTGATCCCATGGTTGTCTAACCAAGATTGAAGCGGAGCAGCTAGGGCCATGCTAGGGTTGACGTGGGCTTTCATGGGAACACCGTGTTCAGAGCCAGATCGGCGTAGGGATGGGCACCTGAGCCTACTCCCGCCCGGCTACAGCACACCTCAGATGGTGTGCTTAGATCCAACGAAGTGCAAACGTAGAATTTAAACAAAATGTCGTGCGTACGTGAAGTTTGCTAACTTTCAGGACCTACTTGAAAACTTCTCCTGCTTGTAATGCACCGCAAAGCTCCAAACGTGGAATTGCTTGATAATTTAAAGAGGCAACCTTGGGTTTAGACGTTAGTAGTTTAACTTTGACATTTCCATCCTGATCCTGGCTGCGAATATAAATGCATCCCCCGTATGCATTCATTGACGCTTCCGAAAAACAATGGATCTCGATTTATCCGGTTATCGACGAGAATCGGTTGCTGGACGTGAAATCTTCTCCAAGGCTCATCCCCCGTCGAAGTTAACAGCTGATCCTAATCACACCGCTTGCCATAATTACATAGCTGTGATAGGAGTACCGAAGAAGCCTCAGTGTAATTAACCGTCTCTTAATCTCCTTCTACCTTCCACGTGAGACCTACTAGCTCGTACTACTTCATAAGTGCAACGTACTGTTCCCGAAGATTAATTTCCTTGGACACCCTACGCTTGGTTACTTGAAAACGTTGGAACTTTAAACGTGTTGAAAATTTCGAGACTCATTCAATACATTGTAGGTGTAGTATTTGTTTCTCCCTCAAAGATTTCTTCCACATTTTTTTTAATGGCTGTTTCCGAACACCATGGGTGCCAATCGAGCCTAGGTTCCTAGTACGGTCCTCAGGTATGCGGTTCGAAGGACCACTTATGTAGGATTACCCGAATCGCATATAATTATATCTACGGAGAGATGGCGATGGAGATCCTTTGCATCGCCGATGGGGCTGAATGGCAGTAAGCCTTGGCAGATTAGGCACAGTGGAGGATGAAACAAATGATATTATTTTTGGTTTGTTCGCGAGGGTCTCTAGATGGTTCATAAAAACCAGGGACCTGGCAACCCTGTCCTATTTACTACCGTTTGACAATAAAGGCTGGAACGGTCAAAACTTGGTCGACTGAAATATGACGTAGTTTTTTTTAATCGTGCTTTTAAAAAAGTTCATCGCACCTCATTGGTAGCTGTACGCGTACAAACTGTTGACTCTATTTTGTGTTTTATATTCAGTTGTGAAAATGGCGTCAAAGTAGCAGCGCATCAAAATTGTGTACGCGCATAAGCAAAATCCAAATTATTCCCACACTGTCTTGGCTAAATCTCTTAATATTGCCAAATCAACCGTGGCGAATGTTATAAAAGTGCTCGGAAAACGTCTGACGATTGCCAGAAAATTGAAATCAGGAGGAAACCGAAACCAGAAAGCCGTAGCAGCTGGAAGAACAGTGGCTAGCATTTTCAAACGCAATCTCAATCTTTGCATCAGATATATGGGAAACAAATTGGGAAAGTCCCATTCAACTGTGCAACGATCAAAGAAACGAGCCGGACTGTCAACATATAAGGTTACAGTGACACCAAATTGAGATGATAAGCAAAACATAATAGCCAAAAGGAAGAGCGCGGAAGTTGTACACGAGTTTGTTTGAACTCAAGCAGCTCGTAGGTCAAGGGTTTTATACGGCTACCGGAAAAAGATAGGTTCAAGATAAGTTTTAGCAGAATTTTTTTTTCAAAGTTCTCGAAAAAATACTTAGTTTGGAAGGTGATTTGCACTTGCTGGCTAGAAAACGAAAGTTTCGTGACAACTGGCACTGTCAATCAAGATATTTATGTGAAGGGATGCTAACAAAAACCTTATTGCCTTTCTCGAAGAAACATAGTTGTTTCGTGAAGTTTTGGACAGACCTCGCTTCTTACCACTACGGAAAAACGGCTCAGGAATGGTGTATCGCCAATAGTGTTCAAATCGTATCCAAGGAGAACAACCCTTCAAACTCGCCAGAACTGCACGCAATTGATAAATATTGGGCAATCGTAAAGAGAAACCTTAAAAAAACTAAAAAAAAAAAACAGTTGGAAGTGAAAAACAGTTCATGGCAAATTGTCGTTCAGCATCAAATCATTTTCCTGTGTTTTGTAGACGATGAACTTCAAAAATAAATAAAGATTGATCATTTATTTAATTAACTAATCATTATGCACTCAATCATGTTTCACCAATTTTTGACCGTTCCACCCTTTATGCAACATGTCACTGGTCTTATTTGAATAAGATCCATCTGACGTTTGTTATTACGGATACGAACCTCAGTATTATTTACACACAGTGAATCCATTGACGAATGTTTGTTAGAGATGTTAGCTACAGGAAAATGACAGCCTGCTAGGTTTCTGATTAAAACAGGCACGATCCATAGATAGTTTAAAATGCTGCCATGAGTGTCAAACCAAAACAACCAACTGATATTTACAATTTAATGAAACTGCCCGAAAATATTACACAGCAAGGCTCAACTTTAATCGAGTTTCTCAAAACCTTCCTCCATTCTACTGCATTTGCCTATTTACTTGTATCGCCCGTAGCACCAATTGCTAACAAAGAAAACAGACTATTTCCTCCAATACTAATCAAATCTTCTCTATTTGTTTAATTCTTTCCTAAACTCGTCGTAACCAACCAACCAATCAATCAATCAACCAACCAACCAACCACCCACAGGGAGGATGAAGGTTTTATCAAGGAGGAAGAGAAACCTTTGCCTTCGAATGAGAATCAAAGAAAGGTGTGGTTATTATTTGAATATCCCGAGAGTTCGCAAGCCGCCAGGGTCGTAGCCATAATTAGCGTATTTGTTATACTTTTATCAATTGTTATATTCTGTCTAGAAACTTTACCCGAATTTAAACATTATAAGGTGAGTTGCATTGCGTCGTCAGCATTGTAGTTGTCCGACTCTCACAACTTCCTACCCGCTTTCCAGGTGTTCAATACAACAACAAACGGCACAAAAATCGAGGAAGATGAGGTGCCTGACATTACGGATCCATTCTTCCTCATAGAAACGATATGCATAATATGGTTTACGTTCGAACTTAGTGTCAGGTGAGATCTCGGCGATAGACGCGTCAATCCAGTTTGCTAACCAAACAACTTTTTCTTTCATCCCCTCCAATAGGCTCCTTGCTTGTCCGAACAAATTAAATTTCTTCAGGGATGCTATGAATATAATCGATATAATCGCAATCATTCCTTATTTCATTACGTTAGCAACAGTGGTCGCTGAAGAAGAGGATACGTTAAATCTTCCCAAGGCACCAGTAAGTCCTCAGGTAAGTTCGTCAACCCGAGAGGGGTGCTCCAATTGATGGCTAATTCTCCACTTTCTTCCCACCCCAAAACAGGACAAGTCAACGAATCAGGCTATGTCCTTAGCAATATTGCGGGTGATACGTTTAGTGCGAGTGTTTCGAATATTTAAATTATCTAGGCATTCGAAAGGATTACAAATTCTAGGACGAACGTTGAAAGCATCTATGCGAGAGTTAGGTTTACTAATATTTTTCCTGTTCATAGGTAAGTACCACCGGGGCTCAAGTGTGATAATGGAGAATCAAGTGTGTCGACTCGGAAGAATCGACTCCCGGACTTCCGAGAGTTTTTATCTTGTGGATCAAATGTTCCTACTTGGTATCTTTTTAATACATTCTATATGAACGATCGGTTCTAAGCAGACGGAAAACTTTGCTTTTGTCATCGCCTCTATCTCTTTCAATGGGGTTTTTTCACCATAAATCAATCCAACCATCTGACCGTGTCCAGTCCGAAATTGAACGAGTGAGAGTGTGTAAATAGATTTTTTCCTAGCAATCACAGCAGGCCGGAAGCAGAATGTGTGTGTGTTTTTGCGTTCAATTCGACAAAAGAAATGACAAGCATCGCACAATCCTAGCAAGCGAGTCGCTATGCTAACCAACGGCACCGAAGGACTGTTTCCAATTTGGCAACGAAAATCCATTCGAAGAAATATTTTGGTTTCCTTCTTCATATCGTCGTGTATCTACCTATTTTTCCGACTATCTTTTAGTTTAGAAAAATGCCCCGCATTGTCCATAAATATATTTTTTGTGTCTCTCAAGGTGTCGTCCTCTTCTCATCGGCCGTATACTTTGCGGAAGCTGGCGCCGAAATGTCCTATTTCAAGTCAATCCCGGATGCCTTTTGGTGGGCAGTCGTCACAATGACCACAGTTGGATACGGCGACATGAGGTACACACACAAACAGAACATACATCGCTAACACCACACCTGTACACAACAATTTCACCCACATGGATGCAAATATCGATGGCCAACAGTCAGCGGATTAGCGACCTTGAACCACTGCAAACTTGAACACGCCTTATCCACTGACTGTGCTGGCTCCAGTACCGAGGGAAAACAGTACACCTTTGCCGCCGAATCAATGCAAGGAGCGAATGGTTGCTGTTTACCCCCCAAACTGGTTCACAAATACAGACCTCAATTTTACAGACATCCGCACACGTGCCTCTCTTCCACCCCTTCCTCAAAATGAAATTCTTCTTTTCAGTGTTGATGTCAAAGCTGTGTACTTTCTAGTGTGTATTTTTCCCCCTACTGTGAATACTATATATTGCTACTCAAATTGGTGTTGTTTCTCTTGCAGTGTTTCAAAACAAAAGACAGAAGGCAAAAATGAGCGAGTTCTGCTCTGTTACATACACACGAATGAAATCAAAATGCAACTGCCTTCTAGGTTCCCTAAATCAAATATTTCGCTAAGTTTCTTCCCTTTATTATCAAACTAAAAAAAAAAGAGAGAGATCTTTCTTAAAGCTACACACAAAATGTTTTTGTCCTTCTGGGCGGTCTGTGTTGTGCATCGTATACGTAAGTGCAATTTCGGGTCCTTATACAAAGTGTGCACTGGAGTTGATAGTGTTGCCAGAAACAACGGAAACGGAACATTGAGCTGAGTTGGGGAAAGTACTTCGGAAATGTTAGTTCGGTCTATTTCATGTTTCATAGCAAATTTTTAAGGGGTTGATAATTTAAAAAGAAACCTTATCATGATTTTTTATTTGTCAGATTTTCAGCTCGTTTGGTTATTTGATAGAATTTTATTCGCAGAGAGCACCAAAATTGTTATTTGATCGTTTTGTCTAAGTTACGGTCAAAACTGGTAAAATAATAATTTTATTTAATTTTTCCTCATCACGGTAAGAAAAAATACCTAATATTAAGTTTTTTTTTTCTATTCAGATCGACACTTGGGTCCGGGAAGCCAGAAGTAAATCACTGACCAGACTGAGAAATTATAACACAGAGAACAGACATCCAGGCTCGAACATTTGTTTTGCAATTTACTTTGTAAATTTTTAAAAGCAAATCGTTGGAACAACATCGCCGCCTAGTCTAGGTTTCACTAAACTAAAATTGACAGACTATCAAATCTCGAAGTGAGCAAGTGGCGCCATCAACATATGATTCACTCAAACTGACGGAAACGAGCTGTAATTTTAAAATGGCAGTTACAGACATTTACACACGGAAGGCACTACAGCTTGAATGTCTGTTCTCTGTGGTTATAAGCCTATCTTGATGTCTTGTTGAAATTATTTGACAACCGTTATAAAATGTTATAACTCAGTAATCTGAACAAGACGTACGTTAATTAAGTGCAGGCAAATTGCATTTGCTTGTGACAATTTGAACGGAATTTGCCACTTCAATTCACCTTAAAAGCAGGCTGGCTGCCATAATCTTAGTCTTTGCCATTAGCTTATTTTACAAGCTGAATTTAAAAAACAGCATATGATAAACTCGTAGCTCTCGCTGCGAATCTTATAGTGAATGAGAGACGACTGGAATGCTTTCTCTTTGTGGATTTATGGAAGTAAGAGTTTGTTTTATTTGCCAAAGTTGTAAGTGGAATCAAGTGATACAAGTTCGTCATCCACCATTTTTCGATATTCATCTTCTGAAACGTATCTATCTTCTACTAAATGAGTGACAGCAATCCTGCTCAAAACTAAGTTAATTGTTTTTAAAAGTAGGTAATCCTTTGTTCAGCCTACGGAGTTGTAACGTGATACACGGATACTATATAGAATTTCAACAAAATAGCCTTGTTACAATTGTGTAGTCTGAACAAAGCATAACCGTGATTCAACTTCCTATTGTACCTATTTAACGTTGTTCCCCATGTGTTTCGTACTTCTGGTGGTTATTTTCTTTCGATTTTAACATCATTATTTTGGAAGAATAGAATCAATCATGTCAGAAGATAGTAAAAATGAACTGGCTTTTGGGTAGTTTAGTCTTACAGTGTTATATAAAAACTGCATTCTCGTTGAAAAATAATAACAGAAGTTATAGCCCAAGGTTTATAAAGATTGTTTGTTTTAAAAAAGCGAGATTTAAGTACAAATTGGCCATTTGCTTTACTTAAAAATACTTTTAAAAAAAATCAATTAGAGTATAGTAGACAGGCGCAGATCAAAAGAAACATAGAATTTTCTGCGCTATCTAATGCAAATAAAAGGAATACTAGATTTGGCAGAAAATATTGGTATATTTCATTCAAACTCAAGCCAAATAACGCCTGAATCTATCCTGTTGTATAAAAGATTGCACACATTTTTTTTGGCTTGGAATTAAACGAGGGGAAATTTTACGCGCCTGTTAAAATTCATTATTTTTTGCAAAATAATTTCGTTGCAAAATAATTTCCAAATAGGGTACATGTTCCTTGACTCAGCCTAATAATGAAAAGACAGAAGTCTTAAGTTACGAAGCATAAATAAATAAATAATAATAATAATATGCAGCGGTCGATTACAATTTTAATTATAACTCAGAAAGTAATTTATGTAGAAACGTCATTCAACTAGTTGTACCTTTGCTAAAACATGTTTAATAAGACGTTTGCTGTTCTGAACCACGGAAAGTTAACCAACTGACTTTATATAGTCGAAAACTACCGATAAACACTTTGTATTTATCTTAACACCGATATCAATGAAAACAGGCGAGAGATCACAGCAAGCATTGCTTCAAAACTGACGTGTTTTGCTTGTGCTTCCTCTTTTGCGCGAGAGCAAATAATATTCAGTTATTCAACAAAAATAAAAATTACAAAATGCGCATGCATTTTGCGTAAATTTTCTCAAAATTTTCGCGTTGCTTCTGATGGATTGTACGTACACCCAAAAGTTGAAATTGTAGCAAAAAATGCAATTGCAGTGTTTGCAATCATATCTTGAGAAATCCGCATGATACTCAAAAGGCAATTTTGCCCATCATGATTCACAAAGCTTTTTATGGTATAAACAAAGCCATGCAAGTGTGTGCAAGCGGTTATCGCAGTGTGCTCAGTGCCTCGGCAGTCGCAGCAACCGTTGGGTTTTTGTTCAACCGTCAACAACTTCTCAATATATGGGTGAGAACGCCGACACAGAACACCACTACGCCATTTACCATTGTTGCTATTCCGCTGTCAAGTGTTCTATTTTTATTTTCACTCGTCATCACACTCCCATCTACCTCTCATCAAGTCACCATGCGTTTTATGAAATAAACGAAGCCATGTAAGTGTGTGCGACCGACATTTGCTTCATTGTTGTAACGTTGAGTGCCTCGACAACCGAAGGGCTTTTATTCCGATCACCTCAACTTGTTATGGTGGCTGGATGGTTGCAATGAAGAGCCGCCACGCTGACGGCCGCAGTTCGAATATCAGTTGCGGATCGAGATTTTTTTGTAAGCCATTGAATTTATCACTACTAATCAACTGCACAACCTCACGCACACATAGAATTTTTTTAAGCGAATTGATGTATTGCTTTTTTGCCCACGACGAATGTTGCATTTTTTCTCCAAGTTACGATCCATTACGAGAAATGAAACAAAATCATGCGAAATTGCATTGCAATCTTGC
Organism: Aedes japonicus; assembly: GCA_034211315.2. Classification (NCBI taxonomy): domain Eukaryota; kingdom Metazoa; phylum Arthropoda; class Insecta; order Diptera; family Culicidae; genus Aedes; species Aedes japonicus. The sequence goes on from JASCZW010011484.1 coordinate 16,950, forward strand.
ATTTTTATTTTGGGTGTAAGCAGTTTTTTTTCACGATTCTTGTTTTTGAGTGGCTCCATTAACAAGTTTCCTGATGGGACGTCACGGAATGCCAGCAATTTTTGTACAGACCGATTTGATCATGCTTGGCGTACGTGCAAACCGCAGACGTCCACCTCTTGGCTGTCGCTACTAGGGACCATCCTGTAGACACTTTTTTGATCTGATAAACTGTGGCCAAATGACAATGGACATGTACGATGGAAAATGAAACATCGTATAAAAGTCGATAATTTACATTTTTCACGAATTTTCAATAATTTCAACATAATACGATCTAGACCATGCTATTTAAAAAAAAAAAGACTTAAAATGCAGGGATTAACGATTGTGCTTTTACAGTGCTTTACGACTTCTGATTGTCATCAACTAAAGGGTGTCCCACATCAAATTGCATCACGATAAAAAACGCTGTAGAAAACTACCCATTGCGGGGGTCTCTTGACAATTTGGGTAAAAGTAGTTTAGAGTGTTTTTTGTTTTGGTAGTTTTATCGCTCTCAATTTTTCATAAATTGGAAGAAATGGCGTCGCCGCGTATTGATTTTGCGCAAGCACCTAGAAAATCCTCAACACACTTATCGGGACATCGGGATACAATTCGGAACCCTGCAGTCAACGGTGAGTCGTGTGATTGAACGTTACATCGGAATTCTGAGCATCTAACGGAAGGAGCAATGCGGTCAAAATGCATGTTCTATTAGTGATCAGGATCACAAGCGTTTAAGCGGAATTCCAATGCTTCGGTAAGGGATGTGGGCAAAAAGTTGAATCTTTCTAAGTATTTTGTTCAGAAAGCCAAGGACCGGGACTGCATACGTACAAAGTGCAGAAGGCTTCAAATCGTGACGAACAGCAAAATACGGTGGGAAATTCATGGGCCCAGAAACAGTACACCCAGATTCTGAAGAAGCCTCATTGCCTCATAATGGATGATGACACTAACATCAAGACAGACTTTCGGCAGCTTCCGGGGCTACTGTTCTTCACCACCCAGGGCAAGTTTGATGTTTTGGAGGAAGTAATGAAGCAGAAACTTTCAAAGTTTGCCATGAAATACATTATTTGGTTAGCGATCTGCTCATGTGGCAAACGGAATGTGCCGTTCGTAACTACTGGGACTGTAAACGGGGAGATCTACCTCGGGGAGTGTCTTCAAAAGCATATGCTTCGTCTGCTGTAGCAACACGAGGGCCCTACGATCTTTTGGACGAATCTAGTGCCACTTTTAATATTGTCCTAGAGTGGCACGAAGTCAACGGTGTCACTTTTGTACCCAAGGACATAAACCCCCAACGCACCGGTAATAAGGCCCATCGAAAAAAAACTGGGCTATTATAATGCGGGCACTACGGAAGCATCTCAAAAAGATCAAATCTGAGGAAGACATGACTAAAAAGTGGGTTTTCGTACAGAAGAAGCTGCAGCTAACCAACAAATTATGTTTTTTTTTGTCTGAAAATTTGAAAAGGATCGGTCAACTATGTAATTTTCTACAGCGTTTTTTCCGTGATGCAATTTAATGTGGGACACCCTTTAGTCCATCTCCTCCAGCGATCTTTTGGCTAAATGGGCCCAGGTCAGGTCCGGTCGAAAGACCAGATCCTACTTCGCTTGATCCTTCTTGACGAAAATATCAATTTCTAGCAGGCTGCGCTCCTTCTGGGTGATTGCAGGCTGCTTGAACACGGCCGGCGGAGACTGTCGCTTCCGCACCGTTTGCAACTTCACCAGAAGGGATAGGATGGTGTTAACTCCGGATCGGCTATAGCCGGCGGATACGGAGTGCATCACGATGTCCAACTTCTTCGCTGGCATTACGAACAATCCGTCGAGCGTAGTTGTTCAACTGTTTTTGCCATGGCTGCTGTCATTTTTTTACTTCAATTAACCGCCAGAGTAACTGGGTGAAAAAGTGCTTCAATCAGTTTTGAAATGCATACGTCAAACAGTTTGAAAACACTGAAATTTTTTGCGACACCAAATGCACATATGGAACGCTGGATTTCGCAAAAAATTCACGTGAAATTCCATGTAAGTTTAAGCGAAAGAATGCCTTAATCAGCTCTGTTGTATGAAACATTGTAAACAATTCGTAGTTTACGCTTACTTTGGTTAACAAATGGGATTACTTTGGTTGGATGGGCTGGTGTAGCTTTCGTTGGCGTATACACTATGATATGAAAGTGCCGGGAATTTGCAACCTCAATGAACCACTCTCGACCCATCCGGTTCTTAAGTTTACATCTTTATCTTACATCTGTTGAAAGCTTGAGTGTGATCGTAAGCATTAGTTTTTGTTTGCCAGTTGTTTAAAATTTTATATTTTCAACGAAATTTGTTGTGCGGAATCCTTGAAAATGTTGCAGAAAGCCTTTGAGGAATCTGTTATTTCAAAAATCAGAGCAAACGAATGGCAAAAAGGGTTCAAAACTGGCCGTGAAGTGGTTGAAGACTTGCTTTGTATTAAGAAAACTTGGCTTGGAAATCGCCCTGTGACCCTTAGAGAGATGGCGAGTGATCAACATCTCATATGGAACCGCTCAGCACATTGTTGTTGCTGGATTTGATCATAAGATTTACAAAATGAGGCTCAAGCAAGTCGTCTGTCATAGCCGCTGAATATTTAAAATCACTTTCCGACGGAGAGTTTCAGTATCCAGATGGACGCCAGTACCATCACCCTGTTTAAATGCAATTATCACAACCTGCTTCAAATTCAGTTCCGTACCTAAGCTCTGTATCCGCAATTACGTGAATGCCCAAACTCAAACACGCATAAAGCATTTCATAATTTTGGGCTATAGTTTACAAATTCACACGATTAAAATAACATTCTGAATTTATTACAAAATCTTGAACTTTGCGCTTCACTCTAGCCATAAGGGTTCGTATAGACTCCTTAGTGACCTTGCTGGCAGCTCTGGTCCAGATTTGTTGGAAATGTTTGGCATTTTTAACCTCATGCGTCTTTCTGAAAGCGATTGGTTCAGCAGAGCTCTGCATTGGGATGGTTGTGAGGTTTTGATACGGTATAACTTTTTTTTTGGCTTCATACCATTTCATCGTGATTTTAGCATAGTAACAGGATGCCAAATGGGGCCGATTAACGAAAGCCAGCACATATTTTTGCAGACACTCCTACTGGTAAATTTGCTTGTTGATTTTTCCGGTGATGATGAAAGATTCACTTTTACTGCCACACGAACAAATTGCTGTTTGAGTAAATTTGACAGCTTTATTATCCTGAAATATTCAAGAGTTTTATTTTTGGCCATAACGGTATAGAGAGCCAGTCCTAGAAGTTGATTAAAATCACCCAAGACGTAAATTTCCCTGTCCATAAATACAACATTCAATAGGAAACTAGCAATTCAACATGTTCTCACTGTTTGCAACCGTATTGGTCTAAAGTACAGAGTGTTCAATAAGTTCGAATACACTTTGAAAATGTGTTAAAAAAATGAAGATACATGATAAAATGTAAATTTTCATTGAAACAATGTTTATTGATAACCTTTACGACATATTAGCTGAGAGCGCCCCCTTTGAGCTGTATGACGAGCTTGAGACGTTTCTCAAAATATTCGCACTTGGCACGCACCTGGTCCTTCGGCATCTTGTCCCAGATCTTGGAAATGGGCTTCTTAAATTGGTATGCTTGGCCAACAAGTACCACCGTACATAAAAGTCCAGGGAATTAAGAGGTGGCCTGGGGGCGACCCCGGCGTAGTGATTAACATGCATACCTTTCACGACGAAGTCACGAGTTCGAATCTCACCCCCGGACAAGTTACGAAAATACACAAAAAAGGTATTTGAGTGACTACGACGGGAGATGAGCGCCAGCCCAAGGCTGAAAATCTCGATAATAGAGGGAAAAAAAAGAGTGGCCACAAAGTCTTATCGAAAAAATCAGTCGAATTTTCCCGGCACCACGCTTGGACGATATTAGCCATATGGGCCAGTGCACCGTCCTGTTGAAAGACGTGATAATCCCTTAGTGGTCCCGAAGTGCCACCTTCTCCAGAATTTTGTACGCTGCGTTGATTTTCACGTTTTCACGGGCTTTTCACGCATGGATACGCAGATTTATTTTGATTAGCCAATACAAAACGGTGCTTTCAATAGGGCTTAAGTGAAATTATCGGCTTTCGTACATCACACTATAGCAAAACGGACCTTCTTCCTACAGGAAAATGGATTAGATACGAGGGGTTCATGTTCTCAGGGGAAATCGATCACTACACTTAACCTTCCTTGGGTTCTAACATTTTGTGACAAACAAGGTGTTTCGGGTCATATTGACCCACATTTGAAATTCACATTGTGGAAAATTTGTATAACCAAATTGAAAGACTATGCAGTCAAAATGCTTACTAGATTCCCAATTCTTAAATACTGGTGAGAACTGCCCTTTTTAATCTGATTGGTCGAAAGGAATCTGTGTCGGAAGAGATCTGTGAGCCGGCGACAGATACAAATTTTCAACAGAACATGCCCTTCGACGGCCCAAACGTCCTTGAAATAGATCAATTACCATATTGTCCATTCTGAAACATCCCGGATGCTCCGAAAGAACCCTTCTGGCAAGGACACATACGGATTTTCGCTAAAACATGCCTTTCGGCGGCTCAAACTTCACGGTTTTTCATGAATAGTCTATTTCTATCCTTGAAATGAACCAATGATAATATTGCCCATCCCGAGACAATCTGGATGCTCTGGAAGAATCGTTCAGGAGGGGACAAATACAGATTTTTGCCAAAACATGCCTTCCGACGACCCAAACTTCATGATTTTATTTATAAGTAGTTGCAAGATCATTTAGATCTTCGGAAAATGAACCATAATTGAAACGTTAATTTTATATGCTAAAGTGATGAACCTGATCCAACGGGAGAACGAATGGTAAGTGTGGCAAACATATCCGTTGAACTTGAAGCCTTGGCAACAACTTCATGTTTCATGTCGTCAGCATTGGGTGCGGGGTCAACTCGGCAGTGGGCCAATTCCTGTCGCAAATCTATTGCTCAGCCATATTGAGCCCAATGATTTGATTTTATTTACATGACTAGTGTCTATGTGAAAATATGCATGAACAGAATTTGAAGTCATTTGATTCTTGTAAGGCTGAGTAATAGCGATTGGTGACGAGAATTGGCCCCGCACTCTATATGAGTTCATTCAGATGATTAAAAATGATCAGAATAATAAACAGTAATGGACCAAGATAAGAACCTTGTGGCTCCTAATTGGTTCTTTCGGCGCATCCGGGTTGTTCCAGATTGGTCAATATGGTAATTGATTCATTTCAATGCTTGAAGAAAACTACTTAGAGAAAATCATGAAGTTTAAGCTGTCGGAAGGCATGTGTCGATGAAAATATGATATGATCATTGGTCCATTTCAAGGCTAGAAGTAGACTAGTCACGAAAAATCATGAAGTTTGAGCCGTCGAAACGCATTTTATAATGAAAATTAGTATCTGTCGCCGGCTCACGGATCGTCGCAAAACATGCACTCTTCCGGTACAGATTCTTTGTGACCAATCGTATCAAAACGGGCAGTACTGATGATGTATGATGTATGATACGTACTACCACCCATTGTAGCATGGATACTAAGTCCGACCAGCAAGTGAGCTCTCCTCGCTGTTAGACTTGATCAAGCTTTAATAACCACTGATTATCCTAATCATGCCATTGTATGAAGGGCCAAAAGGGTTGGGTGGATCGATAGGCAACATCACCTATACGTATCCACAGGGATATAAAGAATCTCCTTCCAACAACAAGATTGAACAATTGGTCAAAAGAGCAAGCCATCTAACATGAGGATGCCCCAATGGGCGGGGAGAAGAGCCCGCCCTCTATTCACAAACTGTTAGCAATGGGGAGTTGGCATTTCCACTCTCCCCATCCAGAGTGCTTCAATCGGGTGCCCTGATGGTCCCTCCCATTCCCATGAAATATTTATATAATAGTGTATATATTTATGTAAATGAAAAATACTGCAATCATTCGGTATCTATTATTAATGATCTCTTTCGGTGGATCCTGAAATATAAGAAATGTTGTAAAGTGTTAAAGTGGAGAGTTCTGTGTTTTCGCGCTTAAGAATGTTTCCGTTCGTTTTCAGCGATAGCAGCAATTTCCCAAAATCTTGATTTGAGGTATCCTAAAAAAGTTTGTTAAATTTTACAAAAATTACATTTATACATGTTAATCTACTTGCTACATTTAATTTTACAAAAATTACATTTATACATGTATATCTATTTGCTGCTTGGTGTTGATTTTTATTACAGCAATACGCTTTTATTTTTGCTGGCTTAAAAATTATTGCTCCTGTGTAAGGAAAACAGAGAAGATTTTATTGACAGGGAGTTAAAGACAAATGGACGTAAAACAACAAAAAGCAATTTTTATATCATCTATGAAGTAAAAACAATAAAACAATATCATCAAATAGAATGGTATTGTGAGTTATGATACGGTACTGACAAAAATAGAACTTGTAACATCAGACACAATCCGAATGGCAAACAGCACAGATTTGGAAAAGGTCTATTTGCAAACTGGAATTGAAAAATACATTAGGTAATAAGTGCAAAATTATTAAAAAAAAATATGTTAAAATATAAATCCTGAAAACAACAGTAATGATCAAAATGATAATGATGATGATAAAGAAGATTGATAATGTTTATGAATAAACAATGTCCTATGTGATAATATATAAAGTCAAGGGATATTATAATATAAACTGAAAATTACATCTGTGCCGACTGCTGTTTTGTTGCAATTGTAGACAAACTCCCAGAAAACTTAGACAATGTACGACATGAGAAAAAAAATGAATTTTAAATTTTAAACTATTTTATAATACCTGATGACCTGGAAGACCTGAAAGATATGAGAATGGAAAATTATGATATGATTTACCGGTCGCACCCCTCACTTCGCTATTGTCGGATTGACAACATTGCCCAGGCTACGCCAACCAGCGTCTCCATGTTTCAGCTGGCAGTCTTTTGTGATCATATGACTCGTGGAGGCGTGAGGTAGGAACTTGTGAGGACCGGAGGTCGGTCGCACCCTCCTGCCAAGTTGTCAACTCACCATTTGAAGCCCGTATCAAAACGGGCAGTACTCACCAGAAACTAAAAATTGAAGCTCTAAGATGCATTTTGACTGCAAATTGGTCATATATAAATGCCAAAATGTGAGTCTGAAATCCAAGTCGATATGACCCGAAACACCTTATTCGTAACCTTTTTTTTAACAGCCCTTGAGAAATTTCAAAATAATTTTGGTTCGATGCAGAATCGTAACTTTCTACGATTTAGGAAACGTCAAGAAAATTCAAACGTCTAGATGCTTATTTTATAAAGTTTTTCATTGCGGGTTATTGACCCCGACATCTACAGAATGTTAAGCCCTTCTGACAGGCAGCCAGTATTGGCATGATATTGAATCATGAGATGGTTGTTTTGATTACTAAAAGCTCAAGGAAAGGTGAACAAAATCGGAACGGAATTAGCAATCAAACATTTTCATAAATTTGTTGAATTAAGATGTAAGTTTTGATGTTATGTTAGCTGATCAACTCTTTTTCCTTTCATAAAACACTTGAATCTAGGACGGCATGCATGGTGTCTGTACTCAGGTGGTTCCGGATTTTGGTCTTGTTCAGATTGTATTGTGAGAAAACTCTCTCCACTGCTTCCGAAGAATGTGAAATTAGTAGAAAGTTCGCAAGGGAAAAACTAGCTTATATCCTTATATCCTTCACACTCACCGTTGACTTCGGGAATTTTAACACTTCTGCTATTTTTGAGGCAGACCACGAAGGATTCTCTAGATATTTATTAATTTTCTTAAATCAAGTTCCGTAATTTCGAGATGCGTCAAGAATCGTCGAGTCAATCGAGAAAAACTTTTCACCAATTTCTTCGTCATCAACAAATGCCTGACAAACGTTTTTTGTTCCTACCACCAGGGACGCGGTGGTGTATTGAACCGAGCATCCAGATAAACCTTGAATCGAGCTTTAGTGCCAGTGTCAATTGTTTTCTTTTGCTTCATGAGCCTAAAACGGCCCACTAGAATTATAGTTGGTAAAAATTTGAATCCTAAAATGTACTAGTTTAATAAATTTGAGTGGACAAGCAATTGCCAAAAATCTTAAAAACCTTGGTTTAGCTCGGAAATCTGCAATCTTTACATACATATATCTGTATGAGAAAAAAAATGAAAATAATCTATGCCAATCTAGATAATTCATTGCAAATGGCAACCCTGGACATTACGGCTGTACAAGATGCTTTCTGGAACTTTTTTTTTTCATTCGGCACCATTCTGAACGCAACTTATGAAATGTTAAAACTGATCATGTTCAATTTATGTACAGACGCCGAACTCTATTTGAGCAAAATATTCTACCAGCCAAATAAATCCACACTAACACTTCGAGGGTTAAATTAAGTGTAAACACCAACTACTTTCACCTGACTATAAATGCGTTTGATTTTACCATGCCTGCGATTGAAGTCAACCCTGGTGAGGTTGATATCAACATGAGGTCTGTCAAATATTACTGTACCATAAACGAAGTAAGTTTGATTGAAATTTCATGCTAGTTTTTGCAATAGGCATAGTCACAAATTGTAGTTTTTACTGCGATATTCTTTTCAGTGTACTCATGGCTGAAATATTCCAAATCTAACATTTCCTCGATACTTCTCTGCTCAACGTTTCCGTTTCCATGGCAATAGATAACAAAAGGACCGAACTTGATGTTGTTCGATATCGTCAAGTGAATGTGTAATTCTTGTGTTTTCAAAAATCATTCATAGTTTTGTTTTCATTTTCAACAAATTCATTACTATTGGTTAATTGATTTCCTGATTTTGATATTTTACGATTTCTGTTCTCTATTCCTAAGTGCTTCGATTTTGAGTTCCGGTTATTTTCAGTTCCCATTTCCCCTTCAAAACCAAACACATGAACCGGCTCCGTGAATGGGGCTTCCTCGGCGAAGAATTATCTCCACGCAGTTAAAATACCTCCCTGACTATCGCTATCGCGGAGGGGTTAGAGCAAGAAACTAAAGCAATTATTTGAAAAGATTTTTTTCCCGAACAGTAATAGAATGTATTAAAAGAGATAAAAGTTAAGCTGAGTGTGAGTGTGATTGCGAGAAACGTAAATCGGTGATGATATTAAAAATACGAAACAGAATCTCGGAAATGCTAGCGCTTGAAAGCTCGGAAGTAATCGGAAGATCGGTGTCATTCGACGGGAGTAGTTGAGGAATGCAAAATTTCTTAGTTGGTCAATAATCGATCGTTTGAGTAATGGTCGCTTCCCTTTCTTTCTCTCTTTCTCTCCGATGCTTTCTAGGCGTTGTGCTCTTCTCATCGGCTGTTTATTTTGCGGAAGCAGGAAGCGAAAATTCATTCTTCAAGTCCATACCAGATGCATTTTGGTGGGCTGTGGTTACCATGACTACTGTGGGATATGGTGACATGACGTACGTTTCGCTCAATATCTCTGATTTATGCTGTCAGTTTTTTTTTCCATCTTTTGTTTGTCATCGCCTACTAGTAACTACCTACCTATCTACCTACTTTCATACATGCCGAAATACACCCACACACACACTCACAAAATATCGTTTTCAATTGTTTCCTGATTTTTGGCCTCACTTTTTTTCGTGCATATGCCGTGATTTCTCTTTCAACAACTACTCTACTCGTGTCATCCACCACCACATCAGCTCACTTTGCCACATCTGCATTATAATCCACATTATAATATCTCTATAATTCCGTACAACTTGCTTCCTCTTGTGCCCCCTCTCATACCAGACAAAAATAATAAATGAAACATTCCTCTACACCAGTATCAATATTTGCTCATATTTCATTCAAATCGCGCGAAAACGATTCAATTATATTTGCCTTACACTTTTCACGTTGTCGGCCGTCACTCATGCAAGTAGCATAAGTAGACAGGAAGAATGACGTCGATCGCATAGAATGGGTTCACGTGACACATGCCACCCTCTGTCCACCACCCCCTGCCCAAATCATCCAACCTCCACCAAAATAAAACACACTTCTCGTTCTCGTTACTGTCCGTTCATAAAACAACGAAACCAAAGTGTCTCCCTGGTAGATTTCTCATCATCAGCATATCAGTAGTATAACTAGACCCGCAGTCGCGCAATAACCCCTCGTTGTCCGAATGTCCTGTTCTTTCTGTAACCCGGACATGGGAACTTTACTAGGACCTATATAATCATCACCATTCCATGTGCAATCAAAATAAAAAAAAAACTAGGCTCACCTAACAAACAACAGCAACGTAGAATAGATTGTATCTAACCCAAAAAACAAACAAAAACGCACTGCTTCGATTTAGTATTTTTTACCGAATCAAATTCCAAAGCGAAAATATTCAATTGAGGCAGTTTAACTAGCTGCATGCGAATTTTGCTCTAAACAACTCTCAATTGGAAATCAGGAAAAGCAAAATTTACTTCCCGTAAATTGGCCGAACATGCTTAGGATTTAAACTGCACCCAGCTGGAAAAAAACTCCTTCTTCATACCGCTACTTTTACTACTTTATCTCACAGGAAGGCCACTTCCTCCATTTTGAAAAAAAAAACAATCATCACGTGGAGAAAAATAGCTCATTCTTCATCTATGAAAAAAACAACAACTATTGGATCCATTTTTATTTCATTGAAATTTGTTCTTATTTTTCAGTTTTCAAAATATCGGTTCATTTTCGGTTTCAGTTTGAATGCATTCACCGTTGCTTTCCGTTTTCAGTTCGCCCACTCCAAAGCATGCTTTTCGAAAGTGTAATGCCAATGTGTAAGCATTTTTAAGTGAAAATCGATGTTTGCTCCTGCATCTGCTATCCCGCCTACTACTCGCATCGTAGAATTGAATGTCAAAATGTGCTCGTTCCGTATGCTCACTTTCCGCTGTCTCACCCCTCAGCTTCTTAAGTGTTCTTGCACTCTCTTGTTCTTCTTCCATTCACAATATGCATGCAAAATCGCTGCAAATTGCATGTATAATGTCACCCTTCCACCACTGAATTCCCACCCCCTTCCCGTACCATACCATCTAGCCGCGTGCGTGAATACCACCCCCTCGTGAATCATCCCTCGTGTCTACCGCTTAACTCTTTCAGTCCTCCGCCATAAGTACACACATTTCAACAGCTCCATTTAAGCATATGTTTTGTTTTTGAAAAGGGCTCAAGCGCAGCTGGAGCCATAGAAAAGAAGCAACAACAAAAAACCTTTTTAAAGAAACAAACGGATCATTTTGCGTTTCCTTTGCTTTGGGTCTCGCCACTTCTGGTCTAACATCTCGTTCCTTCTCCTCAGGCCGGTCGGTGTGTGGGGTAAGATCGTCGGGTCGTTGTGTGCGATTGCCGGTGTGCTCACGATTGCACTTCCGGTACCGGTCATCGTCAGCAACTTCAACTACTTCTACCATCGCGAGACGGATCAGGAGGAGATGCAGAGTCAGAACTTCAACCACGTCACTAGCTGTCCGTATCTTCCTGGCACTTTGGGTAAGTAGCTGTATGATGGAGGTGTGTTTTGCGGTTTTGAAAGCGAAGAAATGGTTACGGCAATCATAGGTTGATCCCTAGAATGAACTGGAAACAAGGCGTATTTTTATTCTAAATATGACTACTGTACTGATTTTTGAACTAATGTTTAGAATAAGTAATCCAGTTCGTGCTGGTCAACTCAAAATATGCTTAGTGATATTTCTGAACATAATTTTTACCTTTAGTTATGGTAGATAATAAGATTATTTAGGGCATCTTCAGTGGTGGTCTATTTTTAGACAAACTATCATAACTGATTTTCGATGGCAAGAGCAAAAAATAGCTCAGACTAGGTGATTTATGTTATTTTCCTAACTATCAAAAGAAGTTCAAAATTATTTTAAGAATCTTATTAATATTTGTGAACATTTTAATGTTTTCAGGACCATTTCATGATGACACACACCTCTTAGAAAAACATTTGATCTAACTTATCGAATTGTTGGACTATTTTAATTCCAGATGATTCCTGATTTATCTGATCTCCTAAGGTTAAACTTTCAAGTTTTTGAACCTTAATAAACATTAAGAGTAATTTATTAGTGGCCTGACGTTTTCTGAATTGTTTTAAGAGTCTCATTTAAATTTTCGAAATATGTTAAGGTCTTTTATTTTTCACTTATTTGATAAAATTAAAAATATCCAAGAACCTCATTAGCAATTCTGAAAATCTGGAGGTCTGTAGAATAACTTCTGATTAACCAGATCTCCTTAGATACATCTTTGAAATTTCTTACCATCTTAAACTTCTCATAAGAATTCGAAATTATGAACATTTGATTGCCTTCATATTCAAACTTTATTGAGTCTTTGAAATCTCCAGTATTTAGTCTGAAAATTCCTCCGAATAATCTACAAATATTCTGCCCGAAAAATATCTAAAGGGCGTCATTTAATTTTCAGAATATTTAGAGGACATGCGTTCTCAATGAACTAAGGTCTAAGCCATACATTTTGGGGTTTTCACGTCTTGATATTTGTAACCTATTCGGTAAACACCCCGAAAAAGGCCTGATTTTAACTTTCAAAATAATCGTAGGTCTTAATCACCGAATAATCAACAAATATTCTGTCCGAAAAATATCTAAGGGGCGTCATTTAAATTTTCAAAATATTTAGAGGACTTGAGTTCCCCTCTAAATCCAGGGGACCCTCCCCTGGATTTGGGCAAAAATAAGGCAAAGTTTGTATTTTTTGTGGGATAATGAAAAGGCGTACGAAATTGCGGTTTTGACGATTAAATTTGAATATTATTCAAGATTTCAAAGAGATAACAAATTGTGAAAACTCAAAATTACGGCTACAAAATGACGAATTCTCGAAACCATGTTTTTCAATCTAACTTTAAGCCCCGAGCTTGATCTATTAATCCGATTCCCTCCATCAAATAACCGTTTGAAAGGTTATAGTTTTTTGTACGGCTTGAACTAAAAATTGCCATTAATAATTAATTATTTATAATTTTTGAACACGGTTGAAATGAAAAAAAGTAGCGAAAAATTAAACTTTTCAGTTCAAATGATCACTATGCAATGAATTTAAGTTAAAATTGTCTGATATTTAGTTCAAGCCGTAGAAAATTTTATTATCTTTCAGAAATAATAACAAGATTTGATTTCTGTCCACTACAAGAGGCTGGCTTGAAGTTGTCACCGCATGTTTTACGCGCAGAGGCTAACGGAAATCGCCATTTTGTAGCCGCCATTTTGAATACAATTTTTTTATTTCTTTGAAATTTTGAATAATAATCAAATTGATTCGTCAAAACCGAAAGTTCGTAGGCCTTTTTAATCTCCCACAAAACAAATACAAACTTTGCCTTATTTTTGCCCAGATCCAGGGGAGGGTCCCTTAATGAACTTTGGTCCAAGGCATACATTTAGGGGTTTTGACGTCTTGATATTTGTAACCTATTTGAAAACACCGCGAAAAAGACCTGACTTTAACTTTCAAAATAATCGTAGGTCTTAATTACCTAATTTATTTGATTACTTCAAAAAATACCTAAGCGACTCATTAGGATTGCTGAACATTTGAAAGTCTTCAAAATAATTTTTGATTAACCAAATCTCTTGTAAGGGTAAATTGCTGAAATTTCTGATCATTCAAAGGTCATCAGAATAATTCATGATCGAGATTTTCGAAGCGATCAGTCTTTTGACACACCTCGTTAAAATTCTGACCATTCCAAGGCCTACAAGTTTATTCCTGATTGACGTGACCTGTTAGACGAATATTTGTAAGATCTCATTGAGATTTCCAAAAAATTGTGAGTCGTCCAAATAATTTTTAACTGACCTTACTTCTTCGAATAATATGCATCGGAAGGGCCACATTTAGATTTCCGAACCTTTCCAATTTCTCCAAATATTTCTTGATTGATCTATTCAAATAACATATTCAGGACCTGATTGATATTTTTGAAATAATTACAGATCTTTAATTAATAATTTACTACACACTTAGATTGTTTTAACAGAAATCTAGTATTATACGTAATTCTCAACACTGAACGATCGGTAATCCGATTTTACGGATTTGCAGTGAAATTTTACAGATATCTGTAAAAATTTACCTGATTTCTGTAAAATTCTTTACCGAAAATCCGTAAAATCAGATTGACTCAAACGTCCAGCTGTTGGGAATTCGGTAAAACCTTACAGATTTCTGCAAAATCATTTGAGTGTGTAGGTTTTATGTCCTCCAGCTAAGGGATCTCATGTCTTGATATTCGAGGCCGAACTAAAAAAAATCTGAAGGAACTTATTATAATTTTTAAAACACTTAAAAATCACTTATATTCAAAATTCATCTGATAACATAAAAAAATATCTTAGATCCTCAATAGAATTTCTGAACATTTGAAGGTCTTCCGAATAATTTCTTATTGCCCAGATGTCGTTAGAGAAGTTTGTTTAAAATTTCTGAACCTTCAAAGGCTTTAGGAACATTTCCTGATTGAGTAATAGACCTAATCTAGCATGTTTGAAGACATCTGATAAGCAAATACTTACCTAGTGGAGAACATCTCATGACTTCATTAAAATTAAGATCCATTCAGATTTATTCCTGATTGACATGACTTATTTAAAGAACATCTAAAGGACCTCATTTGAATTTTTGAACCTTTACATTCCTCCAAATATTCCTTGATAGATCTACTCGCAAAATGTGTCCAGGACCTCATTTGAATTTTCTTAATATTTTAAGGTCTTAAATTCCATACTTACATAGATCTAATGTCTTCATTCAAGCG
>JASCZW010011485.1:0-31861 GCA_034211315.2 Aedes japonicus
CACTGAAAGTTAATTTTAGTTTATATTACAAAATCGAAAGTAATACTCACTAATCCATTCCGTTGTTTTCAGCAACGAAACTGATTTGTTCTTTTTATGAAGATACATTCGTAATTAACTGCACGCGCAACTGTCAAAAGCACGAAGCTTTTGTTGACACAGAAAGAACATTCGTACATTGTACGGAAACAATGCAAAGAGCTACGAATATTTTGTCACAAATTAAAAAGAAACGTCTCTCTGGTGGTTGCATGAAGGACTGATAGATCTACTTTATCGACTCAACATGTAATTGACAAAAAAAAGCGCAACCACGTGGAATTGTCCAGCGTTCTTTTTATTGTTTCAGACATGGGGTTCGAACCTGTATATTTGAAAAGTGCTGATTCTAAATCCGTGGTTGATCTCACTAGGCCACGCTGACTCGTGAGAACAATCATGATTAATGAGCATGAAGTTATAGCTCACGACAGAGATTTGATTTTTATTTTGAGATAGATAAATTATTTCCGCCCATGCCAGCACAAACACCATCGTGCATGAGTGCGGTATGAAAGAGAAGCAGCGATTGGCTGGTCATCACGAAGTTCATTTCGTGCATTTTACAAAAAGGTGTAATGATAGCATTTCACCAGATAAAAAGCATTATGATTGTTTCATGCAATATACGAGACATTTGTTCTATGTACAAAATCCATGTTTACGAAACGCGTGAAAGCTACTTTACGAAAATAAATTTTCAGTGTACTAGCTAGCTGATGCTCTTAAACTTATAGGTAATTGCGAAGTGAAAAGATGAGCAAATTATCACAATCATTTTAAAACATAAAAAATCTTACCCATTAGTTTTGAAGCAACTAAAATTTTGGAGTCACGAAAATTCTATTCTGTATCATTTTTTATTTGACGAATCTCCCGTAGACACGTGGTTGGGAACTCCTTCACATAATCCAATAAAACTTTGTTGGTATGGATACTGTTTAGTTACAAGAGGTTACGAAACACATAACTTGTTATGAAAAGGCTTAAAACTGTCAATGTGCTAATAAAGTTCTTGAGACATTTGTTTTTTGGATATGGTAATAGGAAGCCATCACCAATGCAGGACTTGCCATGGCGTACAGTTCCTCCTAATGGCAAGAACAAACTGTACATGCCTGTGATCCTCACTACTCTGTTGTATGAAGGGCCAAAAACAGAGGTGTTGACCAGTAAGCAGAAGCACTTACACGAAACCGGGAAGGATAGAGAATTTCCTTCCAACGAAACGCTCTTGCTACAGAAAATGAACAGTAAGCCATAAAGGGTGTCCACGATGAAATTGCCACACACAAAATTGATTCGCAAAATTCGAGTTTTCATCCGATTGCCATCAAATTTTCAGGGATTGAGAAATAACTATTAAACTTCATTTTACCATTTTACTTGTATTTTATTTACAGTCCATACGCAAATGCCCGCACCTTGGCCTTAACCCCGGCCATAAGATTCTGCACAACCTGTGAATCAACCGTTTTTTGCATGTAAACCCATTCTTTCTTCAGTTCCTCGACTGTCTTCACTACCTTAGGTCGTTTAAGAAGGTGCTGCTTCATAATCGCCCAGTACTTCTCGATGGGGTGGAGCTCCGGAGTGTTGGGAGGGTTGAACATTTTCGGCACGAAATTGACCTTATTGTCCGCATACCACTTCAGCACGTCCTTGGAGTAGTGGCATGAGGCCAAATCCGGCCAGAAGATTGTTGGGACGTTGTGGGCCTTCAGGAGAGGAAGCAGCCGCTTCTGGAGGCACTCTTTTATGTACACCTGTCCGTTCATCGTGTCCTGGGTCACGAAAGGTGCACTCCGCTTCCCGCACGTGCAGATGGCTTGCCAAACCAGGAATTTCTTCGCAAATTTGGACATCTTCTGAGTACGGACATGCTCCGGAACGCTGAACTTATCCTTGGCCGTGAAAAACAGGTTGCCGGGGATCTGTTTGAAGTCGGCCTTCACATATGTTTCGTCGTCCATGATGCAGCATTCAACTTTCGTCAGCATGTTGAGGTACAACTTCCTGGCACGGTTCTCGTCGAAATTAGGGGCCTTTTGTACCTTGAACGTTCGAAGCCCAGCCTTAGTTTTGGCCTTCTGGACAAAACTTCGGCTTAGGTGCAGCTTCTTAGTCACATCCCGAACGGAGGCGTTCGGATTTCGGTTGAAGGCCCCAACTACGCGGTTGTGATTTTTGGTGTTGTACGGAATACTTTTTCCTTCACTTCTGGGCTTCCGATCGGTGGTCAACCGTTCCTCGAACCGCTTAATCACTCGTGACACCATAGAATTCGCGATTCCCAACGTTTTAGCGATGGAACGATGCGAGAGATCCTTGTTCTCGTGATGAATGCGCAAGATTTTATCACGCACGAGCTGTTCTTTCGACTCCATTTCGGCGAGTTTTTAAAACTTGCAGGATGTAAATAATGCACTATGAACTAAATCCACCCAAATTTTCATTAAATTCTACCCAACGGTTAAAAAGTTAGAGCAATTTCATAGTGTGGCAATTTCATCGTGGACACCCTTTATACACATTAGGATTTCCGTCTGGTGGTTTTCATTTCAATAGGGTTAACAAACTCACTGTAGACTGCCGGAAGATAATTAGACTTTCGCTGATCTCGATCTGATGATTTCCATCAAGGAAGGCATAATTGTCATCCATTACACAGTGGGCAAAAATGGAACTAAAATCCCATTAATTGAGACGGCGCAGGGTTGGAGTCCTGAAAAATAGCTTTTCTCATGGGAAAAAATACGGGAAATCGAATGGTATTGGTTTCATTTAGGGTTGACCACAGTAAGTGTCCCATTTTACCCATATCTCCCCTCATTTTGGATGCAAATTAGGTTTATTACCCAAAAACAGAACTTGGTGCTATTATATTGTATCCAAATGCACTGTAAATTTGCATAAAAACCTGGAGAACTGAAAGGAAAAGATTTCACTTTGATCGGATGCCAGGAAGTGGTCCATATTGCCAATTTAACCCGATTCTCACCTCCTACTTGAATAAACTCATATACCATGCGGTTCTGAAGATCGGCGCTAGTAATATCACTCTCACTTGCACTGTTCTAATTTAAAAATGTCCGGAAAATCGAATGAAGAGGGTTTCGTTCAGGGTCGACCTCAGGAAAGGGTCTTTTTCACCCAATTTCCCCTCAAACATGAAAAATAACTCATATAGGTACCATGTGGTTTGAAAAATTGTTATTTTAACATTAGATTTATGCTAAGATCTTCCATCTCATTAATAAGATACACAATGAAAAACAAAAACAAATTTACATCGACTACAATAGTTTGCTCTACTACGTACCATTGTCTTCGCTTCCATCAGACTCTGTATAACTGTCGTCAGCGTCATCTACGGTTGCTTAATTATTTACGTAATAATATTCCAGCTGCTTAGAAAAGTCATCCTCGGCAGATCGATTTCTGGATAAGCACTTAGAGTTTGTATCTAGATGTGACATCTTTGGATCTGACCATGCCAATGATAGCCTCATCATATCCAGAAGGTTATCTACAGGTGAAGTTATCCGAGCAAGAAAAGGACGAGCATGCTTGTACTTTTTGTGGCACCTCTCTCCAGACTGCTAATTGATGAAATTCATTGGGTAGGTCTATAGAAAAAGTAGATGTCTTTTTATTAAAGGTGCTATAAAAGCATTTTATATCAATTTCATGTCTATTAACGGGTGTCCACTAAATAATGAGAACGAAAAGAATGGGTCAGGAAAAAAATACCAGTGAAGTTTTGTTCAAACTGATTTATTTTATTAAAAGGGTCAACTTAAATCTTCAAACTAAGTTTAGTGAATATTGTCATATGGTCCGTGGTCCGCAGTGCAGCGTCAGCTTAGTCGTTATGCTGGAACATGACCGTTGGACGGCAGCCACATCGATTTTCGGATGCAGCTTTTGATCCTGTTGGTAAGTTGCTTGGTGTTCTTGGCCTTCCAATTATCCTTGTATACCATGGAACTCAGAAGACCGAAGAAATCCTCGATAAGGACGGCACTGTGGCAAATTTGTCGGATTTCGGTCTCTTTGGGACATATGGTATATTTTGACTCTCCAAAAACGTTGAGCGATTTTTTGCGTAGTGCCGATGATGCCTTGTCCGGCCAAAACACGTATTTGCCATCCGAGTGATGTTGTTTAAGAAATGGGATGAGTATTTTCTGCAAACACTCTCTTTGGTACACCTCCAGGTTGATGGCCAAATCACGCTTGGTTTGAATCCACGGCTTCAGACATACGCCATATCGGATATTACGATGTATAACATAACCTTCGATTCAAATTTGTACTTGAACTTATACATTACTTCTTGGAGGAGTAGTAGATTTGTCCTTAGTGTAGAATCGGTCGTTTCCCGGTATCTGAGACTTCGAAAGAGGAAAGTAGCTTTCGTCGTCCAGAACGAAAGATTTTCCACCGTAATTCCGAGTCATCCAGTGGCATTGAGATTTCACGGTTTGAATCTGCTCATCTGTGTACTCTGGGGATCTGGTTTTCTTTACACACTATTCCTTCTTTCTTTAGCGTCTTGCCAGATGAGTGACTTCGAACAATGGAACTTTCGGGCTGCTTCCCGTTGACTTACCGAATCCTTGTTGTTGAACATGCTGCGCAGCGAGCGGAGCGTTTTCTCATTCATTATTTTCGCTGGACGGCCACAACCTTTCTTCCGGGTTACTCTCATGCATGCCAGGATACGGTATACGGTGGATACCGGAACTTCTTCACGACAAAATGGTCCACCGTGTATTTCTTTCCACGATCTTCGTTCGCTTGAAAGAATTGTACAACGCGCGCGCGCAGTTCTTCCTGTTTCGACGGCATGCTGTATACACGACTGGTAACATGTTAAAGTGAAATAAGAGTGTATGAAAATTTTTGGAGAGTGCAACGATTCATTCATCTAAAGTGACATTTCTATGCGGCCGTTTTTGTTCTGATGGAAAAGTATTGAAATCATTCTCATTTTTTAGTGGACACCCGTTACAGATAGTTTCAAAATTATCTTTTAAAGGATTGAAGATAAAATTGTTTCCAGGTTTTAAATATATTCTAAATAATGATGGTTTACCAGTTTGTTGATGAGATCTGGTAAATGTTTATACTTGTGTACAGATGGAGGTAGTCGTTTCACATAGTTGAATTCTGTCATGATGAGATCCTCCATTTCGTCGTACAACTGCTTGGCCTTTTGAGCATCGAGCAGCTTTGCTTATGAGTTTATTCAAGTTTGAGGGGAAATTGGGAAAAATGGACCCTTTACTGGGGTCAACCCTAAACGAAACCCTCCTCATTCGATTTTCCGGACATTTTTACATTAGACCAGTGCAAGTGAGAGTAATATTACTAGCGCCGATCTTCAGAACCGCATGGCATATGAGTATCACCCAAAATAAAAAAGCAAGATTGTAATGCAATTTCGCATGATTTGGTTTCATTTCTCGAAATGGATCGCAACTTGGAGAAAAAATGCAACATTGGCCGTGGGCAAAATTGCAACACATCAGTTCACTTAGAAAAATTCAATGTGTGCGTGAGGTTGTGCAGTGTGTTAGTGGTAGTAAATTCAATAAATCACAAAAAAAAAGATCTCGATTCGTAACTGAGATTCGAACCGCGGCCGTCGGCTCTTCATTGTAACGATCCAGCCACCATAACAAGTTGAGGTGATCGAAATAAAAGCCCTACAGTTGCTTCGGCTTTCGAGGCACTCAACGTTAAAACAATGAAGCAAATGTTGGTCGCACACACTAACATGGCTTCGTTTATTTCATAAAACGCTTGGTGACTTGATGAGAGGGCAATAGGACGGTGATGACGAGTACAAATAAAAATAGACCACTTGACGGCGGAATAGCAACAGTGGCATATGGCGTAGCGGCGTTCTGTGCCATTGTCTCACCCATATTGAGAAGTTGTTGACGGTTGAACAAAAACCCAACGGTTGCTGCGACTGTCGAGGCACTAAGCACACAGCGATAACCGCTTGCACACACTTGCATGGCTTTGATTATACCATAAAAAGCTTTGTGGATCATGATGAGCAAAATTGCCTTTTTTATTTATTTTAAGTCAGATTTTCTTAAAACTTTCAGGGAATGAATTTATACATATGGGTTATGTTTCGGCTAAGTTACTTTATTCAATTTTCTTTCCATCGCTGAAAACCTGCACCTTTCCCTTAAGACCCCTCATTACATGTTGTGCAATGGTGGAGCCGACCTTTTTAGCGAAAGTTACTGCCGTTTTTTACATCGTCTTAAGTGTCTACCAATGCTCGTTATGTTGCCAAGTTTATTCAAGTTTTTCCAGTTTCAGTTCACAGTTTTAGTGAAGACTATTTTAAGATAACAAAGTTATGACAATGATCGATTCCTAGGATAATAATATGTATATGTGTAAATGCATATTGTTTAGGTTTTTCGTTTTTATTATAGCTGCGAAATCTAGGGTCATTTGTGTCTAGTCCCGAGTAAGAGTTGAACTAGGGGCCTGTTCATAAACCACGTAGACTCAGACTCCCCTCCCCCTCGTAGACTTTTCTCCATACATTTTTTGAATAGCCCCTAGTTATTTTGACACTAAGACCTTTTTTCTCTCAAGTAAGTTTACTGCTAAATACAATCAAATATCATCCCCCAAGCAACACAAAGCTTTCACAAATGGTTGGTTGTGACCAAATTAATGCGGATTTCTCAAGATATGATTGCAAAAACTTCAACTGCATTTTTCACCACCTTTTTAACTTTTGGGTGGACTATCAGATAATGAAATCGCACAAAAATACGCTGCTGCTCGCAGTACCGTTCGAAGAATCCGTTTGCAAGCATCGTTCTTATCGAGCCAGCAAGCAACCAAACAGAACGGTGAAGCAAAGTGTCGTCACCAAAACTCCAAAATACGTCAAAGTTGATTTCGAACAGCTTCCTGGCCAAAAACTCTACATGGCGACGGCACGAAGAGAGGTTTCTGCAAAGTTTAAACTTGCTTTTATGGACCAATGCGCCAAAAAAAAACTGATGATTTGGCAAGGGATATGCAGCTGCGGAGCAAAGACCAAAGTGTTCGTGACAAATAAGCCGATGGACTCGAAGCTGTACAAGTTAGAATGCCTCAAAAACCGCGTACTACCTTTCATTAAAGCCCATAAAGGTTCCGTGAAGTTTTGGCCAGGTTTGACGAGTTGCCACTACAGTGGTACCGCGATAATAACGTAGATTTCATCGACAAAAACATAAATCCACCCAACTGCACGCAGTTCCAGCCCATCGAGAGATTTTGGGCAGTAATGAAGCGGAAGCTTAAGAAAAGTGGAAAAACGGCTCGGGACGCGGCTCAGATGACCAAAATGTGGAACAATTGTACCAAAGAAGTTGACTCCAGAGGTGTGCAGCGTTTGATGGGAGGAATAAAGAAGAAAGTGTGAATTTTCATCAGAAACGAAGAGAAATGATTTGTATTGATATTTTTTCTTAACGTACAGTAAATTACCTTTGTTTTGGTGTATTGAACTTATTTGTACGTCAATCCATAACCGAGATTCAGATGATTTTATTATTCCGAGTTCTAAATGGACATAGCTTTACTTGTTAAATGTAGTCGTTATGCTTTTTCTTGAAAATCATCTTAACTAACATTTGCATTTTAAAAAATGGACAAAAATTGCTGATTTTTCATGGGTTTGCCTTCGTAGTAACCCATGAGTCAGCAGACAAAATTTGACAGCTCTATCAGTCGAACTCTAACCGTGATGGCCAAAATAGTTAAGCAACTCCGTTCAGAAGTGTGCGCGTTCAAAGAACAGCACCCCGCCGCGTCGCAAAAAAATCAAAACATTAAAAAAAAATTAAAATAATTTGTGTGGTTTCAATTGGAAAGATTTCAAAAATTTGAAGACTTTTGTCAAATGTATAACGCTAGAACTTATTATTATGACGGAAAACTATCAGCTTATTATTGCGTTTATGCTTATTTCCATTGCTTTTTTTTAAGTTTAACCGAACACTTTTGATTTATTGAAAGTGAATTATCAATTTTTTATTGATGTTTTAAGTTTATCTAGGGCGAATTGTTATTTTTTTCGTTGGCACAGTGTTTAATAATTTAGAGCAATTCATTAATAATGCCAGTATATATTTTAGTCAATAGAATATACATAATGGAGACGAAGGTGCTGGAGAGAAAGATGATGGAAAGGAAGATGATTGAGAAGAAGGTGATGGGAGGGGGGGGGGGGAGAAAATGAAATGGAAGAAAACAAAGAAGAGCATGACGAAACAACGGAAGATGATAAAAAGAAAGAAAGCGAAGAAAAACATGACGAAGATGAAGATGACAGAGAAGTAGATGGCGCAGAGGAGAGGAAGATGACGGAGAAGAAGATGGCGTAGAGGAAGATAACTGAGAAAAAGATGATGGAAAGGCAGATAATGAAAAGGAAAAAAATCGAAGAAGAGTATGACAGAAAGAAAGATGAAAGAGGGAAAGGAAATGAAGAAAACACGATGAAGAAGATGATGACGGAGAAGAAACAGAACATGTTGAAGAAAAATAGAAGGAAACACAGGAAAGAAATTTATTGCAAATGAAGATCGTGATAAAACCAAAGATCATGATGCAAATTTTGGTGCTCTAAGACCGACACATAAGAGCGGCATTTAGGATAAAAGACTCAGTTAAAGAAAAGAGAAAATCAATTCAACCAAACACACTTTCAGTCGAATTGCGTCTGTTTCTGCTTCGGGACACTGAATTTTACATGCAATCTTTGTTTACGTTCCTTGACGTTTAAAAAATTTCAATAACATCTCGTGTAAAAATTCAAAATTTCTAAGTGTGTGGTTCTGTTAGCGAGATACGGTATTTTTAGGTAATGGATGCACTGTTGAAAGTTATTCAATCAATGAAAAAACGGTAAATCGAAAATCTAGTAAAGATAGAAATTAGCAAAGTGACAAATGCCATGGAAGGGTCTGGGATTGAAATCCTAAGCTTTTGCTTAGTGAGAAGTACGAGTAGCCTCTGAGCTACCTAGCCGTATCCTTAATTGTTTGAATACAATGCAAAGATACCAAATATATATATATATATTGTGAAATCCTATTCATTCGTTGTTTAGTTCGCTCTGAATTCGACATCAAGATTCAAGACACATGTACATGATAAGGATAGAAAAGTTGGGCCATAAATAAGTTTGAAAATTTTGATCGCCTTTTGCATTGGGACCTGCCACTGTGCGTTGCTGTTACGGCATTACTTAAACATAATGTTTTTGTTAGTGTTTGAAGTGATCTCGTTAAACCCCATACTGGCCGAACAGGCTCCCATTAATCACTGCTTATGTGATCGTCTAGTCAAATCATACGTTAAACAATCAATTTCCATTGAATCGAATCCTTCCCGATACGAATAAATAGATATCATTAAATACGTAGTAACGTTTTATCACTCTTTTTTTTCCTGTGTCCTTTCAACTCACATCGTTCCAATGTTTCCAATTAACCAGTGGCTATCTATTGGCAAAGCAGCCGTGAACTCGTTTGTTACGTCTTAGAAGTGCCTTTTTTCGTTTATTCGGCCGAAGGTCGTAATCGTGAAGTTGACACACTACACCCGGTCGCTGTCGGAGCATGCAGCAAAAAAAAAAACAATCAAACCACCCAATCTGATCAAACGACAAACCTTACGTTGGTGTCCAAATATCTCTCTCTCCGACTAGTCATGGCCCAAGCCGATCTCAATTTTACGACCATTCGTTGGGGTGCGTTGTGTTTTAGTAGATTCGATGAAGTTACAGCTAAATAGCAGCTTTATGAGCGATTTAGTGACGTGGGAACTGACTCGCTTTGTAACCAACGATTGCAGCTCAAACAAAGTTTGCATCAACGAAAACCAATTTGATTCCAATATCCAAAGTCCACCTGGACAGGGCTTCGATGAGCCAAGCACCTGAACCTTTCCGTAGCAGGGTAGTCGGTGTGATTAATACTTGCAGTCGAATCTTTTAGGGTAGCTAAAACCTATAGTATGCAACGTCATTTTTTCACGAGCTTGCCTCTTAGCCGAAGTTTGGAGAATAGAAGGGGCCCATTGTCCTAAATGTCGTTTGATGTGAGCAACCAGCCGTTGATTCAAACTTGTGAGCATTTAAGCTCATAACCTTCGGTAAGCAACATATGATTAAATTTGATCACATATTTTCGAGAGAAAACGCTGTGGATGTGCGTTCGACAGACCAGAGTGCACCGACGTGGAAACAAGTGGAGCAATGCCAAACACCTCCAATAGAGTTGGTGTGTCACATGTCAGTTGATTCATCAGTATGGTGAACGATTGAGGAAATGAACCTAGCAAAGATGCGTGTCATTGATGTTTATTATGAACGCTCGCGAATTTGATTTGAGAAACGATTTTCTGCTGCCTAATTTCAATGAAAACTGGCGAAGCTGTCCTGAATATGCAGTTTTTCATTCTGTTTCATTCTTTCATTCTGAAAGGTTTCTAATCCAAGCAATATTGACTTCAAAAGCTCAATCACAGTTTGTGTGAAATTTAGCTTAAAATATCCTTCGTAAACCCTTGAAAACGTTGCTTGCATCAGAACTGCATAAACTAACTGTATCAAATCCCACAAAAGCCCTCGCCGAAAATGGATTCATCCATCTTACATTTGATCACATCAAATGACGCATATTGGACTTCAGCCAAGCGATGGCATGGTTAAATCAATTTTCAATTTACTCAAGCATATCAAAACTGATCACCCGGGGGGAAAACCGCCGATGGAACCAACTTTACATCTTTTTTCATGCCGTCATCCCACTATGGGGCGGCTCCATACAAAGTGGTGGTCAAAAATACTTTTTTGGTTTTTTCATCGCATCCGGACGGTGTACCTAGTATTTAATCCAGTAATGAGCTACGTATTCCTGAACCAAAAACTTGAACGTTTGCTATTAATTTTAGGGGCAGTTCAAATTCAAATCAAACCTAGAATAAGGTTGCTGTGCATAAGATTAAATAGAAGAGGTGGAGGTGGAAGTCCTCCCCCTCTCCTAGCCAAGATCTGACCCCCCCTCCCACATACATTTTTTTAAGATATGTTGTATAAGAGTATTGTTTTATCAATCAGGTATTTTGGTGAAGAATTATTTGTCTACCAAACCTCTCCCCTCCCCCACACAAACTAATCTGCCCCCCCTATGGAAATATTTTTTTCCGTTGAAATAAATCATTCAAACTAGTCGAAAGGATTAAATATTAAAAGATTTCTATTATTTTTACTGAACATGGATAAATATACTACAAAATAAAACACAATTGATGAATTTTCATAATAAATTTAATTATTTTATTCATTAACTTTCTCTTAAAACTAAATCAAATTCACAAGCATTTCTTCTCATTTTATTCACTTTCATCAAGAGCAAAATCATCATCCAGTTGTTCAACATCATCCATTAATTTGTCTAGTGCATTGCCTTCAGTGTTTAGATTGTCAGAGCTGTCAAGATCTTCGCATACTAAAAGTGATTTTACAACATCTGGATGTTAAAGTGATACCAGCGGGTGGATAGTCATGAAGAAAATAAAAAAAAATCTTTGCTTACTAGCACACCGGTCCCAAGCTCGGTCCCAAGCTAAAGGGCGATACGGTCAAAATTTGGTCAATATCAACTTGATATCAACTTGTATTTCTTTCAATTTTGCATTTAAAAAACCTGAACACCCCTCATTTTGAAGGTGTGTGTGTGTAGAATGTTGCTCCTATTTTGATTTTGGAATTCACTCTTCAGTTGTCAAAATGCCGTCCAAGCAAGAAGAGCAGCGTATCAAAATTTTGCTCGCGCATCGCGAAAATCCGAGCTACTCGCACGCAAAGTTGGCAAAATCGCTAAAAGTTGCCAAATCAACCGTTACAAATGTAATTAAAGTGTTTGGGGAACGTTTGTCGACAGCCAGGAAGTCTGGATCGGGGGGAAACCCTAACCTATCTCTCCGAGATGCCGCAAATAAGCTGGGTGTATCGTCTACAACCGTGCATCGAGCCAAAAAACGAGCCGGACTATCGACTTACAAGAAGGTAGTGACTCCAAATCGCGACGATAAACAAAATACGACGGCCAAAGCGCGATCCCGGAGGCTGTACACGACGATGCTGACGAAGTTTGACTGCGTGGTAATGGACGACGAAACCTACGTCAAAGCCGACTACAAGCAGCTTCCGGGACAGGAGTTTTATACGGCAAAAGGAAGGGGAAAGGTAGCAGATATTTTCAAGCACACGAAACTGTCAAAGTTCGCAAAGAAATATCTGGTTTGACAAGTCATCTGTACCTGTGGCTCGAAAAGCAGCATTTTCATAGCTTCCGGGACTTTCAACCAAGAAATTTACGTGAAAGAGTGTTTGAATAAACGTCTGCTGCCTTTCCTGAAGAAACACGGTTGTTCCGTACTGTTTTGGCCGGATTGGCATCTTGCCATTACGGTAAAAAAGGCCATGGAGTGGTACGCCGCCAACAACGTGCAGATGGTTCCCAAGGACAAGAACCCTCCCAACACGCCAGAGCTCCGCCCAATTGAGAAATACTGGGCTATTGTCAAGCGGAACCTAAAGAAGACAAAAAAAACTGCTAAGGACGAGCAGCAGTTCAAGGCAAACTGGCTTTCTGCGGCGAAGAAGGTGGACAAGGTGGCTGTACAAAATCTGATGGCAGGGGTCAAGCGTTAGGCCCGGCAATTCGGATTTGGAAAAGCGGAAGCCTAACTGAAAATTTTTCCTGAATTTTATACTAATTGAACTTGAAAAAGAAATTTAATTTGATTTTTTAAATAAACGATTTCACCGATTTACACGCGTTTTCCCTTGACCAAATTTTGACCGTATCACCCTTTAAATGATTTGCACCTAATAACGTAACTCTCACCAACACACCCTTAAGTATTGTGTCAAAATAACATAGCGAATTAAAACAACAACAAAGATACTACTACCGAAAGGTACAGAAAAGCGCAAGAATTAATGCGAGGTGCAGACTGCAAGGTGTACTTCGGACCTAGGGGTTCTACAGCAGTGAACCAATTTCAAATCGCTTGCATGTTGATTGTTGGTGATACCTTCTTTCGCATTCTATTACCTAGATTTTTTGAACTTATCAAAGAGATGAGTTCATAGCTCGAATAAAGACGTCATGTAGATTATCAACTCGTGACCTTTTCCTAGCATGATGGGTACCACATTTTTTAGTAGTTTATCTGGGCACTCTGCTGCTTCTTCAGCTAGTAAGGTCTATATCCGCAATAATCCGGACACCTCAAAACATGAATAAAACATAAATTTCGCATAATATTTCCGTCGTAGTTGTTTATTCCAGATTCATGGGAAGTGTTTTAACAATTCGTGACGACAAAAGATAGTTATTCGGTAGTTGAATAAAATCTTCGAACTTTGCGCTTAACTCCTTCCATTAGGGTTTGTGCAGACTCTTCAGAAATCGTTGAAGCCGACTTTGTCCAAATTTGCTGGAAGTGTTTGATGTCTTTGATTCCTTGCACCTTTCCAGAAAGCTTCCGCTTCATCAGAGCCCAATATCTCTCGATTGGTCGTAGCTCTGGGCATTTGGCGGGTTTAAGGTTTTTGGTACAATGTTCACTTGATTTGCTTGGTACCACTCCATCACAGTTTTAGCATAGTGGCATGATGCCAAATCGGGCCAGAACAAAGGTTTTTCTTTGTGACTTTTGATGAAGGGTAGCAATCGCTTCTGCAGACACTCTTTCTGTTGATTGTGCCTGTAGTGACGAAAGATTTACATTTTTTTGCCACACGAGCAAATTGTTTGCCACACAAGGTATTTTTTGGTAAATTTCGATGCCTTCTTCATTCTGAAATGCTCATCTGTAGCATTTCTGGCCAGAGCAGAATAAAAAGCCAGCCCTGGAAGCTGTTTAAAATCCTCCAGGTCATAAGTTTAGCCGAGCCCGTGATTTTGCTGCTAAGTTCTGTTTGTCGTTGCGATTTGGAACTGTTTTTACTTTATACGACTTAAGTCCCCAACAATTTTTGGGCAAAACCAGGCGACATCCCTATTTTACAAGCCACCGTTCGAATGGAGAGATTTGGGTTTTTCGTTAATATCGCTCTCTACCTGATCAGTCGCATGACAGAGATCGGCGCGTTCCATGTTTTTGTCATTTCTCGTTTTCCTCTCTACCTTTAAGTGTTCCGAAAATGATTTCAGCACATCGTGAACAGTGGATTAAGGCAAATCCAATGTTTTTGCAAGGTCCCGTATTGACAAGTCAGGATTTGCCGTACGCCCGTACAAAATTCGCTCGCGCACTTGTTTTTCTTTCGTCGCCATGCCTGAATACAAAATATGCAAATGATACGGCATCGATCATAGTCATATGCTATCGTAGACTCCTAACCTATAAAGGGTGTCCACGATGAAATTGCCACACACAAAATTGATTCTGCCAAATTCAAGGGTTTTCATCCAGGTTGCCATCAGAATTTTCAGGGATTGAAAATAACTATTCCGCTTCGTTTACCATTTTACTCATGTTTGCCATTTGCAGTCCATACGCAAATTCCCGCACCTTGACTCTAACTCCCGGCCATGAGATTCTGCACGACCCTGTGAGATCAACCGTTTTTTGCATGTAAACCCATACTTTCTTCCAGTTCTCTCGACTGTCTTCACTACACTTGGGTCGTTTCCCAGAAGGTGCTACTGCCATAATCGCCCAGTACTTCTCTCGATAGGGCGAGGGGGCGGAGCTCCGGAGTGTTGGGGAAGGAGTTGAACATTTTCGGCACCGTGAATTGGCGCTTATTGTCCGCATACCACTTCTGGCACGTCCTTGGCGTAGTGGCATGTGGCCAAATCCGGCCAGAAGATTGTTGATTGGCATTGTAGGAGAGCAAGCGGCGCCGCTAGAGGCACTACTGCTATGTACACCCTGTCCGTTCGACTGTGTCCTGGAGTCCACGAAAGGTGCACTCCGCTTCCCGCACGTGCGGAGTGGCTTGGATGGCAAACCAAGAATTTATTCGCAAATGGTGGAGCATCTTCTGAGTGCGGACACATGCTCCGGAACGCTGAACTTATCCTTGGCACCGTAGAAAAGCAGGTTTGCCAGAGATCTGTTTGAAGTCGGCCTTCACATATGTTTCGTCGTCCATGATGCGGCATTCATTTCGTCAGCATGTTGAGTTACAACTTCCTGGCACGGGGTTTTGGCGAGACTTGTTCTGCTTCTTGTATCTCGATTAGGGAGCGCGCTTTAGCCACCTTGAACGTTCGCAGCCAGCCTTAGTTTTGGCCTTCGTGGACGAAACTTCGGCTTAGGTGCAGCTTCTTAGCCACATCCCGAACGGAGGCGTTCCGGATTTCGGTCGAAGGCTGAAGGCCCCAACTACGCGGTTGTGACAATTTTGGTGTTGTACGGAATACTTTTTCCCTTCACTTCTGGCAGAAAACTTCCGATCGGTGGTCAACCGTTCCTCGGGTGAACCGCCTATTCACTCGCTGACGCCGCCGCGGAGATTCCGCGATTCCCAGCGTTTTAGCGATGGAACGATGCGAGAGATCGCTTCGTTCTCGTGATGAATGCGCGAGATTACATACTCTCGACACGAGCTGTTCTTTCGACTCCATTTCACGCGAGTTTTGATCACCAGGACTTTAAAGCCTCGGGATCTAAATAATGCACTGAACTAAATCCACTCCAAATTTTCACTACATTCTGCGGTTTAAAAGAGATTGAGAGCTTAATTTCGCAGTGTTGGCAATTTCATCGTACACCCTTTACCACAGTGAAAATTTTCCATTGCTACGTGCTATATTTCTGAAAGTTACAATGATTTGAAAGGTGTCCCGGATTAATAGCGGATACGAATATGTGAGTATGTAGTGCCGGTAGGTAGGTAATATGATGGCCAGTAATGCAGGTAGCGAGACTGTTAGCTTGGGTATCATGTAAACTAACCGTGACATTAGTGACCAAAATGTCGAAAGTAGTGTCCAAATAGTGAGCTATAAGAAAGTGACCAAATACACAGAAAAAAATAATTACTTTTAACAAGCGCGTAAAATTTCCCCTCGTGTAATTCCAAGCCAAAGTAGCGTAAACTATGATATTGTTTGCAATCTTTCATACAACAGGTTTGATTCATGCGTTATCTGGCTTAAATTTACATGAAATATCCCATTATTTTCTGCCAAATCTGGCATTCCCTTTATGTGCATTAGATAACGCAGAAAATTCAGTGTTTCTTTTTATCTGTGAAGTGGCTTTGAAAAAGTTAAAAATTATTTACAAGTGACTTCAGTGAGAGCTTGCTATTTGTTTTGTTTCCTAGCCAAGAAACCTGTAAAAAGACACGCCTTTTTTTCTCTACAGCTTCTTGAACAGGATCAGCAGCTCGTTTTTGCGAACACTGTTGCGTTCGCACTATTGACACTCCCTCTAGCATTGCTTGAGCCAGATCCACTTCCGCCATATTATGGTTCTTAAAGGCTTTTTAATGGTGCGTATTCGCCTCCATAAATAATCTGACATTATAAAAAATCAGGTATTACGATTAACAAATTTATGAGAACGTACTAATCAGCATTTCACCTTTTCTCGAACTCTTCCCTTCAAAGAATCTTCAACTCCTTTTCTCTCTTTTTTATCGACGATTTAAAGTTATTCATTTGTTGCTTATTTTGCTCTTACTTTCTTGCTACCTCTTTCCGTTTTTCTTCGATCACCTCATCCTTTTACAGTTTTTGATGTTTTAAATATTGCTTATAATTAGCATATGCTTTGTTAGCCATCATCAGCAGCTCTTTGGGGATAGGAACTCACCACCATCACCATCAACGAATTTAGTGTTCTCTCACACATTGATGATCGATCGTCGTTAAGGTTCCTAGCCGTTGTCAATAATCCTCGCTCGACAACAGTATTTTCATGAGATGCCGTCAAAGCTGATATTTAGTTTAACCTCTAGTTGTCGTCTTGCTAAAGAACTGATCCCAATAGTCCTCAATTCTCCCTTTCGCATTGCCCTGAATGTCTATTTCAATTGATTTGAGCAGGTTCTAAGACTGGACTCGGAAAAAATGAAACACACAAAAATGGTCACCAAAAAATCATTTTAAATCGGATAGTTCACAAATTTTCAGGGATTAAAAAACTATATATTAGCTATGTTTTGGCATAATTTATTTATTAAATTTCCTCCCCCACGCTGAACGCTCGCACATTTCTCTTAACACTGCTTATGAGATGTTTGGTGTCCACCTTGATATATGTCTCGTCGTCCAGGACGAGACAGCCTGGCTTGACCAGCCACTACCGCGCACGCAATTTGGTCACCGTGTTTTGCTTGTCAGTCCGGTTTGTCGCCTTCCTGACCTTAAAAACACGTAGCCCAGCCCGCTTTATGGTCTGCTGGACGAACCATTTCGACGAATTGACGTTTCTGGCCACATAGGTTCGGGTTATTCTTAAAGTACTGCCTTACCTTCCGCGCCTGGGTATTCCGTTTTCGGTTTTCGGCCGCTTCCAGCGCGCTGCTCGATGGTCTTCGTCTCCTGGAACATCTTCACAACGCGGGACACGGTGGAATGGTGGATTCCAAGCCTTTTGCCGATCCATCTGTGCGACTGACCAGGATTATCGATCACCGCGCCCAAAATTTGCTGGCGCAGCTATTCTTGTTTCGAATGAGTCTTGAAAACTACTTGGCTGATCGCGATTTTGCACACATAAACATAATTTTCTAAGCTAGTATTACTCACAATTTCATCAATTTTTACCCACGCGATAAAAAGTTACACCCAAAACAAAGTGTCGCATTTTTTCCGAGTCCAATCTTTGCTCATTATTTCCATTAGCAAGTCCGTTTTAATTTCTAACGGATATCACTTCTAAATGTGTAGAATATCGTTAAAACTTCGACTAGATTTTCGATTCAATGGACTTATGCATAGACTATGCTCAACCAAGGCGTTTAGATTTCTTGCATGAAGCGATATTATGTATTTTAGCGCTGAGCTTGTCCTTCAATTTAGTCAACTCAGCCGTTATTTCATTTCCAATGATTAAATTTTCGTGAGGTAATAAGTCAAATGTATCCTGAGATAGCACTGCATCAGCAGGCAACACTTCCATTTTGCATACTCTGGTCACAAAAGTTCGAACTAACCTTTCGAGTACTGAATGCATCAAATGCATAATTTAAAAAAAAAAACAGGTTTTAGTACTAGTGCTATTTAATGCTGTCAAATTTGTTACAGACTACGTTATTGAGACACGTTTCTTGGGCATATGAACCGTGAAATAATTAAAAGGTTCAGACCACTGTTCAACAATTCTTTCTGTTGTTTCTTGCAGAGTTAATCACGTTGATGTGACGTGTTTAATGAAACGATGTGACGGTAATTCAAGTTCTTGCTGTCTTTTCTCAAACTCTTCTAGTTGTGCTGGCTAATCCGAACCGCCTCAACATTTGAAGATTTTCTTCAGTAATACAGCATTCTGCAAAGTATCATTCAACTTATCAAGGATATCTTCGGCTTTGGAAGCACCGATGAAGAACGTTTGAAGATGCGTTGAAACAACAGGTGACTTCGACTTTAACCAATAGCGAATGGTTAATTGTAATTCTTTTCCCCATCCGAATTCGTTGTCACATCGTAGCAAGTTTCACAGAGAATTAAGTGCATTTTTTCAGCGTAATATCTTGGAAAGAGTGCTAAATTATGCTCAATAAAAAGTCTGCATGCACCGCATTAGGAAACATAGCACCAAATGTATCTCGAATTCCATCACAGGATGCAGTTCCTGCATCTCGTGTTCTTAAAAGTTGCAGTTGAAAAATCAATGCACCAGATAAGGAGACCTGCTCGTTGATGATCGATTTTGATTCGCGATCACGACACAGCCACAGTTGAATTGAACCACTAAAATCCATCCTTCCCTCCTTATTCCTCGCAATATTTGCGTGCTGCTCAAAAGCCACAAAAGCCTGGCTATTATTAAGGACAAACTGGATGGAATCCCCTTATGGCAGGAGCGATGGCTTCCTCATCAATACTATCACACTTTGGGTTTGTTCAACAAAATATTCTAAAGAAATCCACTTACCTGTAATGAATCTTCACGATACTGCTAATAGGACAGCAGAACACTATATTTAATCAATTTACACTGTTTAATTCTCCAAAAACACTCTGAATCGATCAACTGGTGCTCATTTCCACAGAGCAGGTAATTTTTCGTCGACATTGTTTACCTTTTAAAACCCAGGATCCGCTAATTATTTTTTCACAATAAACTGTATTTCCACTCCCGTAGTCGCTTGAACACTATTTATTTTCACTTAGAGATCAATTATCATCGCGCTCTTGAAAACAGCGGGCTAAAAAACTGTTAAGTTAACGAGAATGTTGCACCCGGTTTCAAAAATACACGTTTTGCTTTTTTCTAATTCACGCTCAGCTGTGCATAGCTTTGCATAGCGCAGTGTTGTCAGCAACTGTTTGCGCGAGTGTGTGGGACTGATAAAAGTTTTGATTAATGAAATTATAAAATGATGCGACTTACTTAAAGAAGAAAAGCGGCAGTTTTGTGGGAACGGACTAAAACAGTTATAAAAAGTGCTGATGATCCCTTAACATGGACATTCGAAAACCCGTGGAATAGGGGTTTTAGTTCACCGTCAACTGATGCTGAATTTCATAGAGAAATAAGTTACTACTTGTAACGTTATTAAACCTAGCCCAGGCGTCTATGCATATCTGTGAGGTACCTAAATGTATAGTCATTTTTGTGAACAGCAACGGTCATACTGATTACGTCATGAGTGAAGTCATTTTTAATAACTCGTACTTTAAGATAAAAATTGAAAAAAAGTACAATTATTTTTTGGAACATTCGTGCTGAAAATGGTGGCACAGGATGAGATATCTGAACAAAAATGTGGAAATCGAAGGATGTTGTCGTTGGTTGTCAGAGTTCAGTATGACGTGAAAAGTTCCCTGGAATCAATTTTCAAACTGCAAAAATTCAATTTCCCATCGCAGATGTGCAATTTAAAACATTATAAATACATTTTATTTAGAGGCCATCTAATCAATGACTCATTCGTTAGTATATGATTCAAATAAGATAAAAATTGAACATAAATGTTTAGAATTCACCAATATTTGTATTCAACAAGATGTATGGCTTAATATTAAGCTTGCTAATTATACCCCTGACTCCCCCGACCTTTGAAGAGGATTCTTATTTTGAGGGTTCATGCTTTTTTAAGAATATGAAAATGGTGGGGAATAATTATATGGATGTACTATAATGCACAAAGAAAAATTAAAATTACTGACAACCACGACCGTTTTCTACATGATGCACCAATACTACCACATAAGAGCAAAACAGAATTTGCACTACTAAAGGGCGATACGGTCAAAATTTGGTCAATATCAACTTGACGTATTTCTTTCAATTTTGCATTTAAAAAACCTGACCACCCCTCATTTTGAAGGTGTGTGTGTGTAGAATGTTGTTCCTATTTTGATTTTGGAATTCACTCTTCAGTTGTCAAAATGCCGTCCAAGCAAGAAGAGCAGCGTATCAAAATTTTGCTCGCGCATCGCGAAAATCCGAGCTGCTCGCACGCAAAGTTGGCAAAATCGCTAAAAGTTGCCAAATCAACCGTTACAAATGTAATTAAAGTGTTTGGGGAACGTTTGTCGACAGCCAGGAAGTCTGGATCGGGGAAATCGAAAACCGGAAGCCGCTGAGACGACAAAGAGAGTTGCCGGTGGTTTCAAGCGAAACACTAACCTATCTCTCCGAGATGCCGCAAATAAGCTGGGTGTATCGTCTACAACCGTGCATCGACACAAAAAACGAGCCGGACTATCGACTTACAAGAAGGTAGTGACTCCAAATCGCGATGATAAACAAAATACGACGGCCAAAGCGCGATCCGGAGGCTGTACACGACGATGCTGATGAAGTTTGACTGCGTGGTAATGGACGACGAAACCTACGTCAAAGCCGACTACAAGCGGCTTCCGGGACAGGGTTTTATACGGCAAAAAGGAAGGGGAAAGGTATGCAGATGTTTTCAAGCACATGAAACTGTCAAAGTTCGCCGAGAAATATCTGGTTTGGCAAGCCATCTGTACCTGTGGCTTGAAAAGCAGCATTTTCATAGCTTCCGGGACTGTCAACCAAGAAATTTACGTGAAAGAGTGTTTGAATAAACGTCTGCTGCCTTTCCCTGAAGAAACACGGTTGTTCCGTACTATTTTGGCCGGATTTGGCATCTTGCCATTACGGTAAAAGGCCATGGGTGGTACGCCGCCAACAACGTGCAGGTGGTTCCCAAGGACAAGAACCCTCCCAACACGCCAGAGCTCCGCCCAATTGAGAAATACTGGGCTATTGTCAAGCGGAACCTATAGAAGACCAAACAAAACTGCTAAGGACGAGCAGCAGTTCAAGGCAAACTGGCTTTCTGCGGCGAAAAAGGTGGACAAGGTGGCTGTACAAAATCTGATGGCAGGGGTCAAGCGTAAGGCCCGGCAATTCGGATTTGGAAAAGCGGAAGCCTAACTGAATATTTTTCCTGAATTTTATACTAATTGAACTTGAAAAAGAAATTTAGTTTGATTTTTTAAATAAACGATTTCACCGATTTACACGCGTTTTCCCTTGACCAAATTTTGACCGTATCATCCTTTACATGCATGTAGAATACTGAGGATTCAAGGGAGTTTCACCTTAAGGCCTTACCGCATATTGTACAGAACAATTCGTTATTGCTATGTTTCCAGGCCTACTTCGAAGCAATGCAGTCTTTAGAATTAGTTTTCTGCGACCATTTAGGGTGGGAAGTGCATTTCCCCATACTGTTCTAAAAACGAACCAAACAACAATAATTAATTTCCATGCACTGGATTGGTTTGTCTGAGTTGAAATGATATTCGAATAAGGGAACGTCCATTAATTATGTCACGCAAAAAATGACGTTTTATAACCCCCCCTCCTTGTCACATTTTTTGTATGGACCTTCAAATATTTTGTATGGATCGTCACGTTTTTCCAAACTCCCCTCCCCACTCACTGCGTGACATAATTAATGGACCTTCCCTAAAATTAACCGGAATCACTTTTAACTTGTAAACTAGAGCCAAGTAGCGGAAAATATTTCACGATTTTCATCCGCCATTTCAGATTTGTCGATTGTATCATCAGCTGAAACACGAAAACTCATTGAGCGTGCACACAATTCATGTAATTTGCATGTGAATATTTACTTCCATTACAAAATAATTCCAATAAAAAATTCCGAATTCAAACGTTACTTTCAGACCGCTAACGTTTTCGCTACCTATGAACCGGTGAGCCGATTCGAAACCATGTTTACATAATGTAACGAATTCGGGTGCCGGCGAGTTGTTGGCACACAAAACGGCGAACATAAACGTCAGACTTTCTCGCACTTTTTTTTTGTCAACATTTGCACGTTAATTTTAAATTACTCATTCTAGAACAATAATTTAAAAGTGTTGAAATATTCTGAAGTGATGCCAAAGTAAATATGTTTTATTTTCGCCAAATTATTTAGTGGTAGAAATGATTACTGCAAAAGTAGTGACTTTAGTGACTTTTAGGTGACAATAGTGACTTTTTAGTGACTGCCTTGAAAATAGTGACCAAGTCACTAAAAAGTGACCCGCTACCAGCCCTGGATAGATAGTAGTTTTTAGGAAAATAAATATACCTGAGTAAAGTTGATAGAAATTGTAAAATGGCAGATAAACGGAGAATTATCTTTAGAATATATAAACAAGGTTATCGTGAAAACATTGAAAACTTTTTAGTCCAGTTGGGTAGATACAGTTTCTATATGGAATAATAATTTCCGGTCAACATTTTAACATTTTTAAGACTAAATTTGACATTTAACAGTTCCACCTTTCAAGCAGTGTTTAATTTGTATGATTTTTTTGGTTTATGTTCGCATAATCGATAATCGTAATTTTCAAAAATACATAAAAAAACATTTTTTTTCGACTTTGTTCCAAAATGAATCTCATGCTTAGCTATCCACAGCTGAATTCTCGTTCCACAGATAGTATAGACCCCAAACTAAACTGTGGTGGTGGTCTCTTAAGATTGCTCGGCCCTGCTCGTTAGATATAGTTCAACTTAGGCAATAATTGCCCATTTTTTACTAATTTTTATTAACCGTGTAACCTCAACAACATACTCATTTAGAATTTCAGACAATTACCTTTCCAACGGTGAATTGAATTTCAATATTGGACCATTATTGGCTGAGAAAATTTCATTTGTTTAAAATGCATTTAATTTTCACAATTTTCCTACGTCTGATGTTTGTGGCGTAATGAGTTTTCATCACAGAGGGCTGAAATTTTGGGAATCTAGGTTTGAACTATCTGGCTATCAAATGGTGGTATACAAGACACATCATTCAAAGCAAGTCAATTTATCGATTTTTGGCCACCACTTTCCCCATAGTGCATTCGTAGATGAGGCTTCGAAATTCTTGAGTGTGTATTCTTTTCCTCGAATCAAAACCAATGCTATACATATAAGCGAGTTTAATTCAAATGGTGAAGTAATTATCAGATGAAGCCGCTTCGCATTCGTAGCGCTTTGTTTAGATATAACCTTCGCACCACCAACGAAACGCCGTGCTGCCCATAGCCACGATGTCAAACAGCACGCAGGTCAATATTTGCCCGACATAGATCATCCGACGATTGCATGGGCAAATACGTAGGAATCCGTTCTGTGTGCCTTAGTTATTCGCACTTGAAGACCAGCACAGAGATTCGAACGATGCACCTTGGCCGGATCAAAGAATGCATTGTTTGCTGCATCTTTACTTTTACAACTTCGGTCAAACAAACGGTGCAATTCTACAGAAATCCCTACTTTCAAGGCTATTTGTGCCAATGCGGGTGGGGACTTTTTTAGCGAAGATATTAACGATCGTCACATTCATGATGACAGTGTTACATGGGTGTTAATGTTTGAAAATTGTCAAGCCATCGTTTACCTTCTGTAAGCATTCAATATTTGTAGACAAACGCATTCGAAATGCATGACGATCGTAAATCTGATCTATTAATTCGATATGTCCTTCCTATCCGTCACATTTGAGGTATCACGAGTATATTATTCTACCAGAGGTTTAACTTGACAACAAAAACAACCTTTGCCACAACCCACCTCCACACGAAACGAACGCCCAGCATCGAAAGGACGACTCAACCTCCACTCATATTGCTAAGTCCTCAAACACGAGACCCGTTGGTGAAGAACTAAACCGAATCGTTGCCAATTTTCGTGCTTCACTTTTAACACCACTCTGCCACACTGAAGGTAAGCTCGGCATTGCAGCAATCGGTGCTCTTAGACAAATCTCTATACTCTGCCTAAGCCTATATTGGCTAAACCAGAGAGCTACGTGCAGTCCGATGCACGGGTGAAATAAAAATAAATTCGCATTGTTGGCGAAAAGAAGACTCCGCTAAAAAAAATGGCGATGCTCTTGAATTGTAAATTACCATTTTTCTTTATATTGCTCTAATTCGAGGTGAAAAACTGCGATCAAAGAGACTAGCAACATGAATGATATGATCTGAAGCCGGCCAGAAAAGTGATGACCTTACGGCGCCAATGAACTTAAAGGGGGGTTCATACGGCTCCTCTCATGGTGAGTACTAATTTCGAAATCTCTGTGGAGCATGACGCAAACTATAGAACCGGTGCTAATTATTTGATGGAAATGGAAATTTGCAAAAGTAAACCTCCTCGAAATTGTGACGCCGCACAAAGAAGAAAATACTCGTGAAAATAACACTGTTAGCAATGCACGAGGTAAGCTAATTTCAGGAAGTAGAAAGAAAAAAAGCCCCAACATGACTAGTATGTTGAATGCCACGAGGAAACGAATCACTACGGGAGATTTTCATACAAGCAGGAGGACCATTTTTTTCTAGATTTTATGAGTTTGCTGTAGCTGGTTTGACCAATATATATTGTTAACCTTCTTCGAGTGTTAAAAAAACTGACACATAAGTCATTAGGGTCAATATTGACCTAGAATTAGACCTTTTCTAGAATCATGAAATCCCAACCTAGACACTAATATTTACACCCCATTTGAAGGATTATGGTCTGATCACTCCAATTGAGAAATTCAAGTAAAGCTGCAGTGAGGCTAAAGTCATGTTATCTATAATCAAAAATTGATAGTAGCTTTCGGACCATTGGAGTTTAACATGGAATCGGTCAGCATCGTCATTATCGACGATTTTCTGCTCTTTTCATCACCAGTTACTTTTCTTACTTACCTTACCAATTAGACCAAGGCCGATGTGGCCTCTGCTGCACACAGAAGTTGTCTCCATTGTAATCGCACCATAATAATCGACCTCTCCAGCCTCGTTGTCTGCGGATAGCCCGCAGTTCACCTTCTACTTGATCGAACCACCTTTCTCGTTGCGAGCCTCTTCTTCTTGTACCTGTCGGTTCATTTTCGAAAACCATTTTAACTGGGCAGTCGTCCGAAATTCTTACAACATACCCAGCCCATCGTAATCGACCGATTTTAGCGATGTGTACGATGGGAAGGTCCGAGCACTCGGACGGGTGTTAAGAACCATCTTTGGTGGAGTACAGGAGGACGGACTATGGAGGTGAAGAATGAACCATGAGCTCGCGCAACTTGCCGGCGAACCCAGTTTTCATAAGGCGGTAAAAGCTGGAAGTATACGCTGGGCAGGACATGTTGCGAGAACGCCGGGCAACTATCCTGCAAAAATGGTGTTGGTACAAGACGACGTGGGGCGCAACGAGCAAGATGGTCAGACCAGGTGGAGCAAGACCTTCTGTGTTGATCCGCATGAAGGCCAGTAGTATAACGAATAGGCGTGAAAATACATGTAGTGTCGGTACAAATTCTGTTCTTGGTTCTATAGTGATGTCTGTATACACTGTTTTGTGTTCAATAAATAAAATAAGTTATACTTGCCTTGATTCTGAGAAGAAACCTGTGCCGCGTGATCGTTATTATAAGTGTCTTGGAAAGAAAACCTTACCATCCGTTACCATCCTGTGAAGAATGTGTCCCATCTTGGGTGTAAAGTTAAATTGAATGACATAATAAAACTCAACGCTAGGGACTCGTTGATCGGTTTTATGGTAAGAACGACCATAAAATTGGTGGTACAAGGTACAAAATGCCCAGGAATTGGAGAGGAGCAGTCACGAATCGGGCATTATGGAGAGATATTGTGTATCAGGCTATATTATAGTAATTGTGACGTTATGCCATGTAAATAAAAATACGATGGGAGAGTTCTCCCACGCAACTGAATTGATTCGTTGTTCATTCACCTCCTCCACGTTCCATCTTCCATCTGCACTCTACTGTAGATCGTACGCAGCACCTTCCGTATCAAGAGACACCGAGGCCGTTGGTCCTCCACTAACAATATCCATGTTTCGTGGCCGTAGAAAAATACCGGTCTAATTGATGTCTTGTAGATGGTCAACTTTGTAGTTCGGCGAATTTTGTTCGATCTTAGCGTCTCTGCTGGTGTTGTATCAGCGGTCACCAATGAACCCAGACTGATTTCGTCTGCTACTTCTGTTCATCACCGTCGATCTGAACTCGTGATAGGAGGCTAACATTGTCTTCTCGTGAACCTCTTCCCTTCATGTATTTTGTTTTCAACGTCAATCATACAGCCCAATCCTACCAGCTTCAGCCTTAAGTCTGATGTACGTGTCCACCATCGTTTCAAAGCTACTGCTGCGATATCAACGTCGTCAGCGATGTCAAAAGTTGGGCAGACTTCGTGACACTCGTGTCCTGTCAGCTCTTCGAATCACGTCCTCAATGCAGTGTTAGACTAGCAAACACGACAATCCATCACCTTGCCGTGACCCTCTCCGAGATTCGAAGGACTCGAGAGTGTCCCTGCTACTTGGACGACACACATCACTCGATCCATCGTTGCTTTGACCAACCGCGTCAGTTTTCCGGAAATCCATATTCGGGCGTAATCTGCCATAGCTGGTCTCGATCGATTGTATCATAAGCTGATTTGAAATCGATGAAAAGATGATGTATGGGCACGATAAAATTTGCAACATTTCTGCAGCACTTGCCGAATCACGAAAATCTGGTCCGTAGTACCGCGGGCACCCATGAATCCCATTTGATATTGCCCCACGAACTCCTTTGCAATTGGTGACAGGCGGCGACACAAAATTTAGGAGAGTAACTTGTAGACGGCGCTCAGTAGCGTGGTTGTACGATAATTGCAGCAATCCAGCTTGTTACCCTTTTTATAAATGGGACACACTATTCCTTCTATCCAATCCTTCGGTAGACATTCCTCCTTCCAAATCTTGGTAGTTACCCGGTGCAGTGCCCTGACCGGTGCTTCGCCTCCGTATTTTAATAGTTCAGCTTGGGAGCTGGTCAACTCCAGCAGCTTTGTTGTTTTCAACCGACCAATTTCCTGTCATCTTCTGCGCGTGTTCCTAGACTTATGACCGTACCGCCTTCGTTCGCTGTTATAGAGCCGTTTAGGTGCTTGTCGAAGAACTGCACATATCGGCTCGGGAGTACGTAGCCTTTGCGCGAGCTGTTCAGGTCTCATAGAATTTGCGTGTATCGTTAGCACGGTACAGTGTTTCCTTTGCTTCGGAGTCTCGTTCCATCTGGCGCTTTTTGCTTCGAAGAATAGAATTTTGCCTGTTCCGTGCCTGTCTATAGCGTTCCACATTCGCTCTCGCACGGAGTTGCAGCATTCTTAATCTCATTCTGCTTGAATTCGCCATCATACCAGTCATTTTTTCGATTCGGTGCAGAAGTACCTAGTGTCACTATTGCAGTGCTACCAATGACGGTTCGAATATCTCTCCAGCCATTGTTAAGCGTAGCTGTGCCAAGCTGTTCTTCCGTTGATAGGTTGCTTCTAGCTGTTGCGCGTATTCCTGGGCAACTGTGGTTTTCTGTAGTAGCTCAATATTAGATTGTGGCGTCCGAATTCGACGCGTGTTGTACACCGTCGAGAATTTTGAGCGCATACATACTGCAACTAGGTAGTGGTCCGAGTCTATATTCGCGCTGTGGCAGAACGCTTCTTTTTCGTCATCGGGTCTCCCTTCGTGTGGGCAGTGTACATTGAAGAATCGACCATTGATACTCAGCTT
This sequence comes from Aedes japonicus, assembly GCA_034211315.2. Classification (NCBI taxonomy): domain Eukaryota; kingdom Metazoa; phylum Arthropoda; class Insecta; order Diptera; family Culicidae; genus Aedes; species Aedes japonicus. The sequence continues at coordinate 28,342 of JASCZW010011485.1, forward strand.
GCACATCCTCGCATTGATCCAGGAGAATTACTTTGCTTGAAAAACCATATTTCACGAGTGCCATCTACGACGTTTAACCTCACTTTTGCGTTACCTGGGTTCCTCCATTGCTATTTATGAAATTTAACTAGTACAGTATGAAGAAAAGTTGTAAGAATATATTTTATAAATTAATATTCGTCATTCTAATTTTATCTTTGATATTTGGAATGATCCATTAAGTTTTTAGGCTTTTCAGGACAAGTAGGATGTTGATAGAGGACTGCTAAACGGTGAGTAGACAACTGGGATGGAGCGTTGCGTTCCTGCAACATAGCTATTGTCCTCACAGGTTCCTACCTCATGCTTCCACGAGTCAAGAAATGACAAAGATCGCTCAGCTAAGGGTTGCGTACTTGGCTGATAGTGCAGCCTGGTCATTGTTGTTCTTCTGACTTCAGCTACATTGAGAGAGGTGCGTGCTGAGCGTCTGTCGATCAGCGGCTGAGTGAGAAACGCTTTATCTCGTCAGCTATACCTTGGGAGGCAGTCCCACCAACGCCAATGTAGACAGCGCAACCCCGGTAAGTTAGCATGCTGAAATCTGACCCTACCACGAAAAATATAAGTATTCTTGATACGGTATATAATTTTGGATCATCCATGGAATTTCCGAGTATTGTATGATTTTTTTTTCCTTCATGGCAAAGATAATGCAAGTCCATTAACAATTGCAGCAGGACCATAATCGAAAGTCATGCAGACAATGCACATGTTATTTTCATTTTATATTCTAACTCACAATATTTTTTATGCTATTTTCAGCTTCGCATTTATCCATCGTCAGTTTTAGTCCACTTAAGCGAGATAAGGCGCTATAACCTTGACAATTATTGCCAGGCTTTTGGTTCAGATGCCAAAAGTTCACCCACAGGCAAGAGGAGCTTAAATTAATCTTTCTAGCATCTATGCTCCCAACGATAAAGTACAAATCTCGAGTATTTTTTCAAATGGACGTAAGTAACATTTGGACGAAAATGAGAAAATCAGCATTGAAATTTTTGAGTTTATTTTTAATCCTATTTGACAACAGACATGTTTTTCCCAATTAAATTCCACTGAATGACACGTTGGTAAAAGATATTATCATCATAAAATTACACTAAGAGTGAGAAATTCATGTTTCCTTTAGAAAAATGTTTCTTACAACGGCCTGCAATAGAAAAAGATTATACGTCATTTTGATAAGTCAGTATGATAGATGGCATGTTACTTGCGTCAAAATGATACGTCATTCTGCGAATGAAAATGTTGATACGTCGAAATGTTACGTCAAGTTGTCATTTTTCACAAAGATACGTCGAAATTATCAAAATGAAGTATTAGTTTTTTCAATTTTTACTAAACAAAATCGAAATTTTTAACTTTGAGGTATAAAGCCTTTTACTTCCGCGTCGTTAAGAGGCATTCTAATGACATAACAATGATTCGCCAGTTGCTTTTCTACACAAGCGGCGTATGCACTTTTATTATTCCCAAAATAGTGCAAAAGTAATTTTACACCGTTTTGCAAAAAGTTAGTAAAAACTTTCCAAAAATAATAATCCATCAGAAAGTTCATCAAATGTATGGACTTATACCATGATTTTTAATAACGTGCCATGAACAACGCGTTTGTTTGCATTGTTGCTTTAACGTCCTTTTGAAAAAGTGCTCGAGAAATAGATCACACTGTTTAACATCTACATAGAAGCGTTTGGTACGGGAGGTCCACGCTTTTTCTTCCTTCTCTTGATTCAGAGTAGTAGAGGCGATTTTAGATCTTTCTGGTATCGCCATAGATTCATGGAATCCTCTCTGCCAGCTTTTTATACTACGCAGTTGGCCGCGACCGATGACGAGAAAAATTATGTATTCAAGAAACCATCATTTTTCCAGGATTGCTTTTCAAGAGTTGGCTGCGTTAGTGTGAGATAAGATTAAGATTAGGTGAAGATTGTACGAACCGAATTTGGTGAAGACCAGCCAATTTATGTTTCTCTTTATCGTACTCATGCAAAATGGTGTTTTCTGCTGGGATGGACAGGAATGATGTGTCGATCCCAAAATAAAGTAAATGCACTGTCGAGGAACTATACTGTCATGGTCATTAATCAAGCTTCTTCGTTCATGCAAGGCTAGTGAGAATCAACTACGGATACGGTATCGGCACTTTCCAAAGTCAGGTTCCCGAATCCCATGTCGAAGCTTATTTAAAAAAACGAGAGTGAGTTATGATATCTGCTTGACGTATAACTGCAAAGTTGACGTTGATGTGAACAAATTGATGTCATCGAATTAATAAACTTCTGCACTATATCTTTTCGGTCTAAAGATCCATGAAACTCTATGCTATTAGGTGAGGCTTTATATTAGGTTCTCCTCCAAAAATTTAGAGAAACTGCAGTTCAGGTCAGATTAATGACAATAATATTTTGTTCTTGAATGTCCAACGATAACGTAGTGTTAAATGAATCGTGTGTTTATATTTACATTGAACATAGAGCGAATAACAACGAACAACCTAACCTAACACCAAGTGGACCAGTTTGTCTGGAACGGAACTAACCCTCACTTCATGGCAAACGCTCGAACGACTATTTTCTCCGGGACGCGGCTTTTCAGAAAACGCCATGTTGAACCGGACTGTGGTAATGAAGCTCAAGGAAGCTCAATCAAACATATTACTGATCCAGTAAATTGATTTGATTTTCCTAGATAGGACGGATTTTAATTGTTTGCAGAGGAACTTGGTTCGCGATTAAAGATTTTCTTCTCCAGGTATTAACCGGAAGCTGCGGACGTTGACAGAACCATTCTGTGAAATGATCCTGAAAAAATTTTTCAGCTCCTCGGCGTTGCGGATGGTCAGCTGCAGGTGAGGTGGGATGATTCTGGTCTTCTTGTTTTCACGGGCGGCATTTCTACCAACGTGCTTCGCGAACACGAATGTCGCATACGGATGCACGGCCAGAACTGATGGTTGATCTGACGCTCCATATGTTTTATAATCGCTGGCACGGCTACTGTGGCAGTATGAATCAATCAGAGCGTGGCGCAAATATGATGTCATTTTCGACCAATAGCTTTGTGCGTTCGAACATGTTTGTACAGGTAATTTTTAATTAATTTAAACAAATATAATTAATTGATTGGTAATGGAGTGTTTTGATGTCTTAACTTTCAAATGAAATACTTATCGTAAAACGTCTGTGGGCCAGTGTGGAGATATTATTGTTCAAAATCTCTAAACCTGCGTAACGCTTTCCGATTTTAAGAAATTTTGCAACGGCCCCTATGGGAATGAAAAAGAGAGACGTAAGTCTGCGTCAGAAACACTGGTGCTCCCTGCGGTTTGCGCTTTCATGTCAGTACATTTTGGAAGTCGAAAAATGATCATGATCATATTACAAACACCAGGGCAATTCGTGACAAAATATTCGAAGCTCTTTGTGTTTTCCTTCGTCACCAGATATTCTTTTTGTGTCAACAAGCTTGCTTG
>JASCZW010011486.1:0-31868 GCA_034211315.2 Aedes japonicus
AACAAAGCGGTTTGCTTTCAAATCAAAAACCTTCAAACCGAAATATTCAGAACAAATCGAACTGTCAAATCGAAACCATAGCATCGTTGAAAAGGAAAGCACATTATTTTTATTTCAAAATGAACTTTTTATCCAGAAAGTGTCTTGCAATACCAATGCGCTCTTTAAGATTGAAATAGTATAATAGTTTCATAATAAAAAAAATATTTTCAGATTAATTGCAGAGCTTAAAAATCGAACGGCATGTTTTTTAAACAACAATTTATTTTTATGGCAAAATGATCTTTTAACCAATGTTTTTCATCATCGAGAGATCCATGTCGTCGCTTGTCGCAGCGCTGCCAATAAAACAATACTTATGATTAATTCAACTAAAACATTAACATAACCCATCTTTCAGACAGAGATTGTTGTTATCAGACCGAGCACAAAATTCCAAACGACGATGACGACGAAAATGACGACTTGATTTATGTTAGTGGATTTGACAGTTCTACAAATTTCATGGTAAAAGAACATACTTCTAAATTTACTCACTGAACCGAAATAACATACTTTCAAATCAAACGTATAATTCTCGTAGTAGATGATTTTACTTTTAATTTAATGAAAAAATTCAGAAGTAAAGGTCGGTATTGTGTTCGAAATAAATTTCTTTTTCTATCCCAAACCAATGTTAAAGTCCGTGTACTGAAACGGAAAAGTAAAGAATCGAAAAGAAATTTCTGCAGCAGTATCCGTCTGAAAAGAACGAAAAATAAAATTAGAATTTGTAAGGTTCCCACGCGAACTAATGGGAGCTGTCACTTTTACTTTCGGAAAAATATTCCGCTCGATTATTCCGTAAGTGAAGGTGACATTTCGTTCCATGCAAATCAATTGTCAAAATTCCGCTTGGTAATATTGAACAAAATTCCGTAACTTCTTTACTCTTTACTGCTCGATACTGACCTTTAAAGTGCTAAACTTTTAATAAAACAATTTTTTTGTGTCCGCAATCGGGTTCCGTACGGTATCCTCAGACACGCCCGCCGTGACGATTCTCCATCTTCTCTTGAAATCAGCGGTACAATTTGCTTTCTTCTTAGCTTCGAAGAGTTTCCGCTTAGCTAGAGCCTAGAACTTCTCTATTGGGCGAAGTTCTGGACAGTTTGGTCGACTGATTGTTTTCGGCACGTTTTATACCATTCCAGGAAGAATTTCGGATAGTGACAAGAGGCCAAGTCAGGCCAATACAGAGCAGGAGAGTCGTGGCCTCTGATAAACGGTAGCAACCGCTTTTGCAGACATTCTTTCTCGTACACATCCTTACTGATAGTGCCGGTAGAGACGAGATTTTCGAACACAACTACATATTTCCTTCCAAATCAAATGTTGCTTCTAGAATTTGGACACCTCCTTTATCCGGAAATGCTCAGCAATGGCATTTCTTTGCAAAACTGTATGATAAGCCAGATACGGAAGCTGTAAAAGTCTTCGAGTACGTACACTCAGGCAAATACACTTAAGAATTTCATTGAATTCAACTTGAAGGATGCTTTGGGATTTCATAAGCCTGATTTATGAATGGATGTTGTTTTATATGACGTTGTTCTTGTACGACTTCAAGCTTTCCTGCTTCCAAGTGTTGATATATACTAGCTGTCATGTCACTGGACCCATAACGTCTACGTTCAAGGTTCGAATCCAGCTTGCTCCATATTTTTATTTTTCTAAATTATTATATTTCATAACACAAATTTATGATTTCTTATGGCAAATAATCATAGAGCAATGTTATGGATATCGAAAGTTTAATTCGCTGAGTGTATGTTTCATCGTTCATTATGAAACAAGAAAATATTTGCAAAAAAAATGGTGTAAGGCTCCTGAGCACAACTTATTGCAGTCAAATTTTGCTTGTCATCACGGTTGAACACCTTTTTCCATTTGTACGCCTTCTGTCCTTGCCTCTGCTTCACTTTTTGTACGTATGATTTTGACTTCCCAACTTTGCGAGCCAGATTTCGCACAGAAATATTGGGATTTTCCTCAATAATGGGTACCACCTTCTTGTCCAGTTGTCAGGAGTATGCTTTTCGATTTGTTCTACTTCCAACCTTCGGATCAACAGTCAAAGCGCTGGTCAAATAATTTGCAATGATTTTCTTGGCAAGATCGCTTATCGATATATTCGGATTTTGGTGCCGTTCGTACCAAATGCGTTTGCTCACTTCCACTTGATTTGACGCCATTTTACTGAATGTAACAAGAATTTAAACATGTTGTACTGTACCATAAAATAAAGTGGAGGGTTAAAGCTGGCATGTAAGTTAAACGTGATATAATTTAAAATCTAAACTGAAAGAAAAGTGTCCAAAACACAGGCCTTATGCTATGCGTTTTTTTTTATATTCTGAAAGAAGTATTTGATCAATCTACAGAATCTGTATATGGTATTATGCTAGCATTGAGGAAGATTTGAAAAATCTACATTAAGCTCTATAGACCAGTTTTACTAAGGTTTGCAGATTGAATCTTGAGAACATGTTGTAGGGTGGGCCAAATTAGGTTTTAAAGGGTGTTTCGATCAAAATTTGGTCGACTTAAACTTGACGCATTTCCTTTTATCGTGCATTAAAAAAATTGTACACCCCTCATTTTGAAGATGTGTGCGTGTAACATCATGCCTCTATTTTGATTTTGAGCTTAGCACTTCAGTTATCACAATATCGTCGAAGGAAGAGAAGCAACGCATCAACATTTTGCACGTGCATGGCGAAATTCCAAACTACTCTCACGCCAAGTTGGTGATAGTTGGTTTGTGGACAGCCTGAAAAGCTAGATCGGGGGAAAATCGAAAGCCGGAGGCCACAGCGACGACAATAGAGCTGCCCACTGTTTCGAACGGAACCCCAACCTCTCCGTACGAGATGTCGCAAAGATGCTGGGAGTGGCGTCGTGGATTGAGCTAAAAAACTAGCTGGACTGTCGACTTACAAGAAAGTGGTGACTCCAGATCACGACGATAAACAAAACACGTCAGCCAAAGCACGATCGCGAAAGTTGTACACGACGATGCTGACGAAGTTTGATTGCGTGGTATAGGACGATGAAACTTACGTCAAGGCAGACTTTAAACAGCTTCCTGGACAGGAATTTTATACGGCAACCGGACTGGGAAAGGTGGAAATATTTTCAAGCACATCAAACTGTCAAAGTTCGCGAAGAAATATCTGGTACCTGTGGCTTGAAGATCAATGTTTACACACTTAGATATTTTACAGAAATCAATAAAGTTTTACCGAATTCTCAACAGCTGAACGTTCGGTAATCCGATTTTACGGATTTCGGTAAAATTTTACCGAAATCTGGTAAATTTTCAACAGATATCTGGAAAATTTTACCGAAATCCGTAAAATCGGATTACCGAACGTTCAGCTGTTGAGAATTCGGTAAAACTTTACAGATTTCTGTAAAATAATCTGAGTGTGTACATTGCGACCGAAATCGTCAACCACGAAATTTATCTGAGCGAGGTCCTACAAAAACGTCTACTGCCTTTCCTGACGCGACACAATTGTTCCGTTCTATTTTGACCGGGTTTGGCATCTTGCCATTATCGAAGAGACGAACCAGCCAACAGCTGAAAGTCTCTCCAATAAAGATCAATCAATCAATCAATCTTGCCATTACGGAAAAAAAAGGCGTGGAGTGGTATGCTGCCAGCAACGTTCAAGTTGTGCCCAAGACAAGAACCCTCCCAACACGCCAGAGCACCGCCCAATCGAACAATATTGGACCAGCGTCAAGCGGAACCTTGAGAAGACTCAAAAAGCTGTTGTGAGCGAGAAACAGTTCAAGGCAAACTGGTGTTCTGCGGCAAATAAAGTGGACAAGGAGACTGTACAAAATCTTATGGCAGGTGTGAAACGCAAGACCCGGCAATTCGCCTTCGTTAAAAAGGAAACATAGCTGAATATTTCTCCTGTATTTTGTATTAACTGAATTTTGAAAAAGAAAAAGAATTTGACTTATTATTAAAAAATTTGATCGACTCACACACATTACTGTTTGACCAAATTTTGATCGGAACACCCTTTGTTTTTAGACGGTTTTTAATTAATTGAACTATACATTTTATCAAAAACGTCTACAAATATTGTAACTTGGATCTGCATATGGAAAATATTTGATCAGTGTACACAAATAGTAACGAACCAAAAACGTCGGGTTTCAAAAGGGTCACAGCTTCGATGGCACAACTACTGCTCCACTAGTCAGCTGTTGAAACATGTTGATGGTTTCACTTTCGCGTCCGAGCGTCCAAACAAAAACAGAGAATAACTGCCGCAACAGCGCTCTCACGAGCGGAAATTTCTCAAACATTTATCCGTTGCTCATCGCGCGCAACAACAACGACGTCATAGTTCTCTCTCTCGGAAGAATCGCGATGATTATCACGTCACCATCATCGTCCACACTAGCACGAGACGGTGAGGCATATCATTCGCCGCGCGCGCGAACATCATCTTTGAAAGTGCAAGTCCACACAATCGGATAAAATATATATACCAAATCGATTCAACCGACCAGTGGACACTCGCTGCTCGACCGCTGAACTGATAAGACCGAATCCCCCGACGACGTCGAAAAGTTGTTTCGCGTGATCTTTACGGTTTATCTCCTGGTGGTATCGAATGTTCGATTGATTGATTGAGAGACTGAAGTGAAAACTTGCTCTCGGTTAAGTGAATTGTTTCCAATTGTTTCAACACACACACACACGAAGAAATGCTATACAGCAGTGATCAAGTTTAGTATAAGAAGAATCAGAAATGAAATTCGATAAAAGGTAAATAATTGGATAGGTGTGGTTAATGATGCAGAAAAAGTCGTCTATCAAGTGGAACTTCGTGCCTGCACGTGTAAATATAGCCAAAGGTCAACGAACGGCAATAGCCCATCAATGGACCTGTCCTTTCTGGAAGGATAATACATATACGGCTGGGAGGACTGAAGCGTAGAAAGGTCCCAATTCCATTTCGAGAACGAAAGAAAGTGATATGTGGAGGAAGCGAATAACCTTAGAGACGTCCCCGGACGAACGTCTGCCGCCGAGAGTGTGGGTTGGGCGGAATCACGGGTTTATATGTATGAAATACGTGCGTGTACCGAATCGAGAGCACCAGGATGGCGCTCGTATAGATAAACAGTGGCAATGACATAATTTTAGGAAATGGGCCAGATGATTTGGTGAGCTGAATTTGAAGCCAAGTGATACGAGCTGAACCTTGAGGGCCGTCCGTGAAGTCGAACTTCTTTGTGGAAATGTTAGGAGAGGCAGTGGAATTACACCATCATATAAACTAGAAGTGCAATTTTGTTTATTTAAATTATTTCGCTCAAATTGTTTGCTAAAATCTATAATACTTTGTTCACAAATTCACAATGACCAGCTTGACGAAGTTTGACATTTTCTTAATCTAATAAAACATGAAATATTCCCAATTTTAGATTGACTTAATATTGTTGTAAAAAGTCCAAGAAATGAAAATATTTACTTTTCAAATTTAAATCTTCTTTGATAACTTTTTTCGGTAGTACGTTTAAAAGGTGAATTTTACCTTCTCCTACAGCACCGCAAAATCTCCCCTCGCGGGTGATACCGTTATTGAAACGCAGACGCAACCCGCTAAAAGCCAGCATGGCCTAACCAGTCCGACAGTTATGGGCAACGCACAAAGTTTAAACGGTCAAAGTGAAGTGCGTAAGCTCCAATTGTCGCCGTCGAAGAAAGATTCCGAAGCAAACGAGCAGGCGGAAGAACTCCTGGAATCGACGGTTCTTGCTTCGTTCTACATGGATGGCAAGCTGGTGGAGCTGGATGCGCACTATTTGCAGCAGAAGGAGGAAGCTGACGAAGAGAAGTTTAGTTCCACTACCAAAGGGGTGTTTCATCAGGTGAGTTTGAAAAATATTTAAAAACTATTTCGATGTAACATCCAAATGGTGAATAAATTCAAATTGTTGTTGTTGAGCGAATGGTCGTATAGATTGGAATTTACAACTAGTTTGTATCAAGATTAGCCTGATTATATTAACATAAGCACTGCCCATTATCCTAGTTTGCTTGTTTACTTGTAGTGCGATATATCAAATTACATGTTGACGAGTTACAACTGATAAAAACAGCAGAGCTCTTGTTCGGTGGTGTATGTTCGTATTACAGTTAGAGGTTTCTATATCTCCAGTCGGAATTTTATCTATAGAAATATTATTTGAGTCATAGCTTATTCTAAATATATGTATAAGTAACATTATGAGATTGAGATCTCAGATTGAGATTTTGAAATTGTCCTCAGTTTGCAGTTAGTTGCCTGGTAATACCTGGTAGGTAGTGCCAACTCACCATAGAATATTCCTAACCTGGCTGAGAATCGAAATAGTCAAATCATAGAAGGCTTCAAATCGAAAAAAAAGCCGAATTGTAGATAGCTTAGCCACAAGTCTATCCGAAATATGGTTAACAAGATTAAAAACTACTAAAAGGGACAGCCCAATGAGGTTGTACGCAAAAGTGACGTAGGACTACGAAGCAATGTGTAATGTATGTTATAATCATTTGTTGACTGGCGCCATTTGTAAAATTTCTATTTGGCATGCTGCACTTTGCATAAGCTTGCTTTAAATTCGCGCTTCGGAATAATATAGTTTACTGTACAAAAAATTTAAAGTACGGGGCGAAGGGAAAGCTGATTTTTTTTTAGTTTTTAGGAAGCCTTACCGAAAGATGTCTGCCAACTAGATCACACTTATTTCTCTAGTGTTTGCGACAACCGGCTGACTACCAATTCACCACTGACTTGGTTAACCGACTGTATAACCAATGGTTGCCTAGCCAAAGGTGAAGGGGCCATCAGCTACCTGTGCAATGGTTGACTTTTTTAGGCCTGGATGGAGTAGGTGGTACACACAAACCACAAATCGAAGTTGTTTCACTGATCTCGCCATAGCTACCGTAAACAAACTGATGGAGCTGTCAAATTTTCACAGAATATAGAGAACTACCCAGGCAACCAATAAGCAGTTCCAAAGCGTCTTTAAGGCAGCCTGTCAAGCAGTTAAGTCACCTTAAATGCAACATAAATGCCGTTTTTGGACATACGTCTGCTTTACTGAAATGATATGATAATGCTTCATCAATGCTATTTTGCATTTGAAATGCCTATTACAGGCTACAAGCATTTAAATAGCATTTGAAATCCAACAGATAGCATTCAAGATGCTGATATAATTCTAATATAATGCTTGTAGCATCTGAAAAGCAGATTTAGAGTTGATTTACTGCATATGCTAATGCTAGAGTCCTCCCTTAGCTCAGTCGGTAAAGGCGCAGCTACAAAGCAACACCATGCTGGAGGTGACTGGGTTTGATTCCCGGTCTGGCCTAGGAATTTTTCGTTAAGGGAAATTTCTCGACTCTCTGGGAATAGGACCTGATTGTATACTTGCCACACAATCATACTAATGCAAAAATGGTACCAATTAATAACTGTGCATTTAGGACACTCAGTTGAGACAATTGTGAAATCAATAAGCATGAGATGCTAAAAGAAGAAGAAGAAGAAGAAGAAGCTAATGCTTATTAGTTACCTGGGTAGTATAAATGGACTACTGACCGGTAGACCCGACCACCAGATGACAGGGTAATCGCATGAAAAATCAGAACATGATCGGATGGATAGCCGAGTGTATTCGGTACAACGTTTACTTCAGCTGGCCAATATCATCCAGTTATCTCTTGGCATAATGGGCTGAGGCCAGGACATGCCAAAATACTTCTGGCAGGCAATTCGTGCTGTATATCGCTCCGTTTCCAGCAAGCCCCGACGGAAAGAACAGAGGCTTGGACATTCCCTTCTCACTGATCGTCAGCACAAAAGGGCCCCCTTTGAGAACTTGATATGGGAGATATATTTGACGTCAACACTTACCTCCTTGGCGGAATGCCAAAGTACCCTGTCAGTCGTTACCGCCCAGCGTCAACTAGGTCACGTCATCCATTATTACCACGACGTCATGCTTCGTCGAAAAGATTTATTTCACTGATGTATTTGAATGCACTTCCGCATAACAATGTCCATCTTGCCCAGGTACTTCTTCGTCGCTTGAGTGGTTCCACCAATCTCTTAGCCCAAGGCGAGGATCGATGAGCCAACTTTTCTCTCTGTCATCTTCTTCAGCATCTGCGTCCGCCCGAAAGACGAAACCAGGTCACGCCTTTCTCCAGAAGGGATAGCACAGCTTTTCCACTCCGGACTAGAGCTGGCAGTACGAACAAACTATCGAACGTAGTTGCTTAACTGTTTTCGACATGGCTGCTGCAAATCAACTGATAACGTTGTTAATTTGTTTCTGTACACAACAGGATTGCTTCGATTTGCGATGCACAGATGGATTCGCCACCAGTTGGCAGAGTAATTGCGTGAAAATTCACTAAAATCAGTACACAGCATACGTTGCGCAAGATAAACTAACCAGGCATACAAAGAAATATCGGTCAGTTTATGTTTTATTTCAGGGCTAACATTGTAACATCACTTTGTAAGTACTTTCTTAACATTTTCACGTAAAGCTTCTTGCGTTCATGACTAAAAGATACACAGGAAAAATCTTGTAGTATGAACTACCATTTTACCCGACCATGAAATTTCAGTCCAATTTAATACGTTTATGGTAAAACCTTCAACATTTGCGGTATATTTGACAGACCTCATATTGATATTTACCGCACCATGATTGATCTAATCGCAGGCATGGTGAAATCAAACGCATTTATTGTCAGCTGAAAATTGTTGGTGATTGCGCTTAATTTAACCCTCAAAATGGTAGTTTCTGCTGGGGCTTTTTCTTGCGTGTACGTAAAAATTCAGCCACACAATGGCACCTTTGCGAATAAAAGGTGGACACATTCTAAGAAGCTTAAGCCGGAATGAAAATCAGACGTTTTGCAAATTTCGGAGTTCTGAGGTTATTTTAGATGCAGTTGTCTTAAAACATGGTTTTGCAACGTTGAAGTTAGTTACCCCTCTAATACTGTCAAAAAAAATGTATCCTATAGATATATTTTTCATTTGTTCAGCAAAATTGCAAAATACCTTGTTTGGTATCGGGCCTTAGGCTGCCATTGGGCCAAACAAAGTTAGACCGAACGCCATTAGGCCGAGCATCATTAGGCCACATGCTATTAGGCCGAATTTTGGAAAGTTGTTGATTGAACTTAATCTTTTATAATTTGTTATAATAATATATTTATTTTATGATGTAATACGCTAATGTACTCTCATGCGAGATTATTCCTTCTTCAAATCTTGAGAATTCTTTCTAATGTTAATACTTTCAATTTACTTACAAGTCATGTGGACGAAGAAATTTAAGATTTCTTAAAATTGTGTTAGACATAAAACCAATGAGTTTTTATGGGAACGTTCCTTTTCTTTAAATTATAAGCTGTTCTTTCTTTTAAAAAATTCGTCATCTGATAAGAGTTGAAGGAAAAACCTCGTATTTCTTGTTTTTTTTTATTTAGAGCAATCAACAATAGTTCCTTTTTTCCATCTTGAGCAGTGCTCTCTCATTTGAAACTACCATTTTAAATTGATTTTTGGGACATAATACAATCGATCTTCCATGTCTTTTTGAATATTGAACTAAGGTATTCTCATAATCGTTGGGGAAAAAAATCAATTAATTGTCATAAGAGGTTTTCCATTTTTTTTCAACGATAAACAGTTTTTTCTTCAATTTCAAAAAATTAAATCCACTCGCTAACTTTGAAATTTGAACAGAAAACGATTCCAAACAATCAGAAACAAAAAAATGAATTATCAGTCACTCAGTCAGGTCACTAAGGCCGACTCGTCCTGATGACCATTTGGGCTTACGACTCATTCGATCTCATGCCATTTGGCTTAGTTGCATGCGGCCTAATTACCTTGCATTTAAAATGGATCATCTAGGTCGTCGCTACCTGTCCAAAGATAGAACTTTTCTTGTATCAATTCTGTTCGATAAATTTCTCGTTTTTGACCATAGGGCACGAGGAAGCCCATAAATGTAGAAGCTCCAGTTGTAGATCGAAAACCTATAGTCGATTCAAATGTGCTGCGATTTGTCTAGAAAAATATTAGCACTTTGCAGACCTGTCCTAGACTGAGCTGAACGTTTACTGCGAACATGGAAACAGATGTCAGAAATGTACTTTAATCAGAAATTTCATGACAGTTTCTATGCTCATTTATATAGGTTTATTGGTGATAGAATTAACCGCTTGCCGAACTCTCACTTGTAGTTTTGATAGTGATAGCAAAGAAGAGTTCCGAGTATGGCAAAAAACGCAAATTTATTAAATTTACAACACTTATGAAACCAGTTAGACTAGCAAGTGAGTCGTTCTTGAATCATAAGCATTTTGAGTTGTTTTTGAATCACTTTCGTTGAACTGGAGTCACTCAAATTTGAGTAAATCTGGTTGGAAATTTTTGCTTATGTTCATTTCAATGATTAGCGGAAAATAATAGAAAAACAGAACGCTTTAAATTGAAGGAGTTTAGAAATTTCTGTCTACGCAGGATGTAACAATGAGACTCTCACTACCTCTGTTTACTTCCTCTTAGAAATCCCTCAAAAAATGTCGCCGTAAATTATATTTATTAATTGAATTAATTATAAAGGAGAACAAATGCCAACTTCTCAAAAATAGTTAATCTTAGTAAGAGAGCAATAACATCATCAAGCAGAAGAAAAATTCCCCTACATCTTGATTGTTTGATAAATTGACTTGCTTGTTTGATTCCGAGAAATCGGTATTGGAAGAGCTAGGTGTTGGGTACATGAAATCGAGGTATACCTGTTTTGGATAATATCAGTGGAGTTGTGTATAAGACACGACACACAATGTTGACGTAGACCACGGGTTAAAATAACTGGTAAATGAAAGATTATTTCAATATTAAAACTTCACAAAATTTCTCTGTATAGCTCTACTAATTCATAGTTTATTTTCAATTATTTTCAGAGCACCGCACAATATCAATATAACCCGCATTATCAAAGATTCGGGCCATAGAAGAGCAAAGACAGCACTCCAAAGTTGCACTTTATTTGCTAAAGATCAGTGATCTACACTGATAAAAAAGTAATGATAATATCTATTTGTCCCACACATGATGTGTATTTGTAACCACACATACTTACTATGTGGCCACACATACTTTTTGCCATTTAAATTTCATATGTGTTTATCAAGGTTTCTATTTATGTGTGAACAAATGAATATTATGTAGAATTTTACATGGATTTTCGCCATTAAATATGTGTGGAGTTTTACCCGTGTAGAGAGAATAATTTACATGCAATAACGAGTGCACCTTGAATAGTGCCACCAATTACAATATCCAAACCATTGCCACCCGTGATCCATTCGGCTAGAAGGTTGGAGAGGCACTAAAGCAATTAACTTCGCTTATATAACGTATGAGCATGAATGACCGCTCAAAATTGCTGCTCAGTTATTGCTAGATATGTTGTAATTATATAGAAACCCAACAAATGAAACTTTGAACTAAAATTCATCCTCAATGAGTAGAAACTGTTGATCCAGACCAAGGCAATACCGAGACAACCAAAATGCACGATTGAAAGTTGTTTTTACGATATACAAACATATATGTAAGTGAGCAAATCGTATAGAATGCAAAAATATGGCTTATGCGTGCAAAAGTGGAGGCAATATACGTGCAAATTCCATTGTTTTCTTAAACGAGTTGATTTGATATCATATGCGATTTAATTTGTTATAACAAATTCGATTTAAAAAGTTTAGCGAGGTATATCCGATTTAGTTTGTGACGCAGTAGGATGAATAAATGACACATCGTATATCAGTCGAAAATTTGCACTCTTTACGATTTAACTTAAACATCATACGATAAAGGCCACAATTAATTGCGATTTTGACTTCAAATGTAAGAATATACGATACTATTTGAACACTATTAAACGACTTGTGGTTGTCTGGGTACATATAAGGAAAGGATAGGAACATCACAACTATTCAAGGTTGAATATCAGCGTGTGTAAAATTCCATAACCGTTAAATTAAAAGAATTCGCCATTTAACAATAAACAACTAGCGGCCGCCATCACGTCAGTTATTCTGTCAGTTTTGTTGTTGTACCCATCATAGAGCCGCCGTCAAAACATTGTGTGATTATCAGGTAGGGTGTGGTCAACGTAGGCATGTTATTTTGACATGTTAGCAGATATCGTTTTCGTCGGGTATCAAAATTGGTTCGACTTGTAGTGTATTAAACGTTGATGTGTATGCCGGATAATTTTGTTCTTGCTGTAACGTCTGTCTGCGGGAATATGTTGACACACTATTCGCATTATTAGAAGACGAGAAAACCTCTGCAATTCTACAAGAATTCACTGAAATGTTTGGCAGCGTGATTAGATTAGGTTAATGATGCACTGAATTCGCTTGACGTCCAGGGATAAGGTGCGACTCAAATCTCTTTGAGTGCAGCACGCGCTGCTACAAGACAGCACATTAAATTTCAAAGAGACGTGAAAGTGCAGTCTGTACTCCCGTGCACCCTTGTTGTGCCGTGTGATCAAAGCCGCACATCTCATTTTGAATTGGCTCTCGTCTCTTTGGGTGCTAACGATTGCACTCTCCCTTGTCGTCTGTGTGCAAACACAAGTGCAAAAACAGACACGGCGGCATGGGCCGGACTAGTATGTGAATAAGGATTTGTAATAAAATTTTCCTCTATGAACCCATACAATGCCTTTTTGTTACCAGCATCAAAACTTTTCATTTTGCTGCCATTTACCAAAGCATGTGCCAAAGCACAGAGTAAAGCACTGAGTAGAGCACCGTGCATTACTCTTTGTCTCGGAAAGAGTAGTGCATGTGCGGCTGTCTGTCTCTCGTGCTGCTACGAAATCGCTCGCACTTTCGTTGTGTGCGCTCTTCTGAAACAGTGAAGCACTTGCCTATTTTGCACTACTCTGTGTTTTTCGACAATCCCTGTTGACGTCTAGTAAATTATTTATACATTTTTGTAATTTCATATTTGGACCGGTTTACAACAAACCAATAGTACCAAAAGCCGCTTTGAACCGCTTTAAGCCAACAGTAAGGATGCTGTTGCGGTCACTCACAAAGTGTGATAATAGTTATTCTTTGAGAAAACAAGGCAATTGTGTTGTAGGCCCGTAAGCAGATACACTTACGAGCAACCCAAAGCTACATGGATCTAAAGAGAATCTCATTCCAGAAAAAAGCTCGTCGAAACCACACCAAAACCGAGCCCTCGCCTAGTAAAAAGTCCCACTAGATGGGGAGAAGAGGAAGTCACACTCTTCCTTTCCAAATCGTTTCAATCGGGTGCTCTGGTGGCCCCTCCTTTATATATGTAAATATATGAAAAATTTAGAGGAGTTAATATGATTTTATTACATTGAAGTTGAAATCATCTTACCTTGAAGCTAGACATAAGAATATAAGTTAGTTTGTTATTAAGCATATGGAATATCTTTATTAATACCAAACTACCACCATCGACAGTTCTGCCAATCTGTTTCTATAACGTTGATCATCAAGCTCCTGTATGAAGAGACCAAAACGCGCCCGTAAGCAGAGGCCCTTACGATAAACCCGCGAATATATGGAAGAGAATCGCTTTCCGCGAAATGTTAACAATAGAGAGGAGGCAGTCCCATGCTCCGTATACAAATCGTTTCACTTGGGTGCCCCGGTGATCCATAAAATGGTGCTGATGGTGAATTAGAAAATCTGGATGAAAGTAAAATTGGTAATGGTTATATCTAGACTAACATTTGAAAAGGGCGGTATTCCAAAATCACGAAACCGAGAAAACTGAAGGTAAAGAATGGAAAACGAAAATAAAATCTTATTTTCCATAGAAAGCTCAAATGAACCATTTATTATGCTCGTATATTGTATAATAATGCAGTGCTTAACCATTTCACACAAAATATGCAGAAGTATGTTTTATTGAGCTAAAAATTGATAAGACCCAAAATACGCCCTGCTTATTTTTAGAGTGTTATTACGCCTTAGGATTTTCGCCTGTTAAACTGCCGGCACTGGAAATACGCCGTTAAATAACGACATTCTGGCATCTTGTTTGTTATTACGCCTACGCTCTTCCGCCACATTAATCAAGTGGCGAGATATTACGACCCAGTGTTCCCATACCAAAACAGTTAATTTTACTAATTAGATGAGTCTAGGTGCGACTAGGAAAATAAAAAGTAAGTGATTATATCGAACGAACATTGTTCTTACTGTACTATTTGTATTGCGGATTCTTAATCATGTTTTTATAGTCATGGACATAGATAACGCGGTGGAATCAAAGCTGCGACATCGAATGAGGAGACCCGAGGGCTGGATGCATTTTGGTTTAGATGACCATGGAGGATTTTATACCTGTTCTGTTCGTTGAACGTAACGTCGATAGTAGTGCAATGTATAGCGGATGTGATGCACTATACAGCGCACTACTAGCAACGGGAATAAATTCGAATATAGCTTGTCGATGATTACAGTTTTCAAATCAACAGATAATACTTTTGTATTGTCCTGCGTATATTTTCGTTTTGAATCCTAACTATATTTAAATTCAATTGCATGAAATAACATTAAATAATACCTTTGAAACTCAGTTAAGCTCGTAAAAAAATGATAGCATACAGTAAAGGATTTTTCAAATGTACCTAATAATTAGAAGATTTTAAATGTAGTAAACAATCAGAACCGGAGTATATTTCTCTTAAGTTCATAGCAAACGTATTCCTGTTCTTTATAGCTGCTACGTCAACTCGTATATTAGGAGTTTTGATGATCATAATTCAGATCGTCATCGAAATTTGCATCTTCGATCGCAGTCTTCACCTTCCGGCCACGCTTCGGAACAACCAGGCGCTTCAGCATCGCCTCATAATACATCTTATTCCCAACGAAGGGCATTGGCTTCTTAAGATCCATCAGTTTTTCATACGGCAGCGGAATAGGTTCAGATTCCAGTGGATGTAAAAACGGCAACGGTTCATTGTTCATGGTATCGTTATCACAAATCCTGAATTGGTAGGAACAAATGCAGAATCTGTAGACGAATGAATTCTTCTCTGAACCGCACGGAAGAATCTTGGTGATAAACTAACACCATTGGCACTGGTATAGAAGAATTCTATCGGGGGAGGTTTTTAAAAAACAAATCTTAAGAAATGGATCGGTTTGTATTGAAAGTTCTTACCTTTCAGGTCCGTACAGGAAATTTGCCTTATGTGGTTAGAATGGGTGCAACTGCCGGACAAATTAAATTCAAAATCTGTGGGACCTGCATGTGAAGGAGTTGAAGGAATATGAGGGTTCTCATATATAGCCTCTTGTGCACTCAAGCTGAATTCTGTCCCGTCGATAAAACCAGCTGTATCCGTTGTCACTTCTAAAAATTATTATCGCGATAAGAGCATACTAACATACCGTTAACAGCTACAGATTTAATAAATTCTCGGCACTTTTTGACGTTTTCCGATTGGAATTTGTTTTCTTCAACGCGAAGCAAAAATAATCTCGATGATTATCCTTAGCAACCTATCGACGGCGTAACAACAATCAATGGAAATCAACAACATTATGTCCACGGCGTAATTCCAATTTGAAATTTTAATGGGCGACAACATGTGGCGAAATTACTTCTGCTTAGTGATTAGGGCGTAATAGTTATTTCCAAGTTTTGATAAAAAAAAAAAGTTATATTTACGCATAAAATCCGTAAATATATGCTTCAAGCTCAAGTCCATGTAAGTATATGATGATTAGAATAGTGTTTGCTTGAAATATTAAACTATTTGCCAGAATTTGATGCTAACTGAAAAAAGAGGCGGAACAGCTGAATAACTAGAGCAATGTGTGATCCGGAAGAGCGCCATAAACTATTTTTCATGTTTAAGGAGGTGCCTAATTGATTTTAATGTCATTATCAAGGTAAATGAGTTGTTCTGAAATTGTTCAATCAAAGTATAATACAATAAGGTTTGTTTACATTTTGGCTCTTCCGCCCTTTTCAAATGTTAGTCTAGATATATCGTTCTTTACTTATTGATTCAATTTTCTTTTGATGCAGGTTCCAGATTGTCCTCATATGTTAATGCTCAGGGATAGGTGAAAGGATAGGGAAGCGAACAGGAGAAAAGAGAGAAAGCATTAGTAATTGGTAACATGCCATGCGCGTGTTAAATGTTCATGGTGATATTTTCACAACGGCCGTTTAGAATGATTCGACAGATGCATATGAGAGATCATTCCCGGTGAGTGTGGAAGTTTATTCAATTCCATCACATTTAGTTACAGAAGACAAGAAACATTTTAATACAAGCTACATTTGGGAATATCAGGGCAATTGTACCTCATCGCATCTTCAAGTGATGATTACAAGCTGTCCATTGGGGTCAGGCACTTTCGAAAGTTGATGTAGTATGCTATTCACACATGAAATCTGTCGCGATCAAGTCGGCAGAATGCGGCCATACTCCTTTTGGAACCGAAAGGCATATAGCTTATGGTTATTGCGCCATTACTTGCTCTCTAAAAAGAGAAAAATTTTAAAGCTAAACATAGTATCGGAACTTTATTGCTTTAGAATACATCATTGAGCGATTAAAGCCTCCGACAACTTACAGAACCTGGATAAAACGAACAATCAAGTTATTTCTTAAGTGGTAACAAAATAAATTTGTTCAACAGGATGACAAAATGGAAGAAACTCACCAGAATTATAGATCACAGCCGCTGAAACATTCCAAAGAACGTAGCAAGCAGCTTTTCTAGAATATCAAAAATAATCTTCCAGCAAATATCTAAGGGTTCTAGAGGGTGGCCACCATGTTTGGTCTCTTCAGGTGAAATACCATCGTCACAATTGGTTTGGCTTCCAATCCAGTTCTGTTCCATCACAGCTTTTCGAATGGTAACCTGGTGGCGCAGTGCCATATAATCGAAACAAACGTTAACACACTCCGAAACATCAGGTTTGCTGGACCGCTCTTCACACAGTTACTTTTGGTTCACTTGCAATCAATTAAAATGTGTTTGACAATGGAGTCTTATGCACGTGAATATAGCAAAATTGAACGATAAAACCTTCACCGCAGCCACTTGCCAATGTACACAAATTCTTTAAAAATGTATTCATAGGTAAGACAGGTCGAAGAAAAATATTAAATCTACTTCCGCCGTTTTTGGATCACCAAAAATGTAAGAAAATAATTAGAGCACAACCTGAAAATTGAATCGCAGTAATTACACAATTACGTTAGAACTTGCTGTATAATATGATTGTATAGTAGAACACTCGGATGAATATATATTTTCACGTTATTTTAATTTTATTGCATACATTGGATTTTGTAGAATGACGCAGCAAAAGAAAAACATATTACTTTCGAAGCACGGGTTGCTTCGATCGTTTTCTTGAAATCTATTATCTTCCATCATTTTGAAACAAATGATAGAAAAGAGCCTTATCCAACGATGAAGATGAAATCAATCAAAGTTGTCGTACCTATCGATAACTATGCTTTTAAAAATAAATAATACACTAATCTAGTCACTAGTCACTAATGAAAAAAAAAGTTTCCACCGTTTTGTGAGTATTTTCTCAGCACACTGCTTCTACTTTATTTTTGTACAATTATATGCTCCTTGTTCTACAATCGACAGACTCACCTATAACTGTTTGGCTCAAACTTTTCAAGTGACTATAAATATTGTCGGCAACTAATATTTTAAATCGGCCATCGGTCGATTTAAACTGCGTGTTGAACATTTGTTCCAAAGAAAGCAACATTAAATCAGCTTCTTTGTGACTTCTCTTTTCTTAAACACTTTTACGAGCGTATTAGCTTTTATCTAGTTCGTGAGGCATATTATTTAAGAGTAAATAACGTTAAAAATAGATCATCAATTTATTATATAAATATGTTCAGTGAAGTTTTTTTCATGGGGAGATATCCTGAATTATTTGTTTGAAAATTTGTTTCCGAGAATAAGCATATTTTTCATACATAAAATTATTTTCCAAATGAACTAGTGATTGTGCTTCCATTCCGAGTATCTAACTCTTTCTGCGAAGGGTGTCATCTATTCTTCATCACTAAATAAGTACTTGTCTTTGAACTTCTTAATTAGCACTTCGACACCGTTTGTACAGTCAAAA
The DNA here is from genome assembly GCA_034211315.2 of Aedes japonicus. Lineage (NCBI taxonomy): Eukaryota > Metazoa > Arthropoda > Insecta > Diptera > Culicidae > Aedes > Aedes japonicus. Next base: position 18,297 of record JASCZW010011486.1, read on the forward strand.
CGATGATACTGTACACGTGACAAAGTTACACGTTCTATCGTCTAGCTATCGAGCTTCTTCTTCGAAATGTTTGCAATCATCAGAACAGCCCAGCTATCGGGGAGATCATCAAATAAACGATTGATGCAACAAATTAAAACAATCAATTGACAATCCGCGACAATCGAAAACGTCTACCAGCTGATTCGATTCCATTCAACTCGATTTAACCCTCGGTAACCTCAACCACTCGAAGCAATTAGCAAACCCTGATCGATGTCGTCAAAACACAACACTTGATGCTGCCTGTTGTTAATCATCGTGTTTGTCTGTTTTTTTTCTCTCTTTTCAGTGTCTCGTAACATGTGCAGTGCTTCTTCTGGCAGCAGCATGCGGTATGCCAATTGGCTACTCGGCGGTCCTGCTTCCTCAACTTTACAACGTCAGCGAGCCGCTGATCATCGATATGGAGATGGGCTCGTGGATTGGTGAGTAGCATAAACGGCATATAACTCGTTCTCTAGCTCCCATAAGTCACGTCAACAACAAAGCCAACGACGACGGATGCGATTTGCCCAGCATGCAACTGCTTGAGCAAGGTCTGGCCCCCTCGACGACAATCATTCACGAGTAATCCCTAATGAGTTGAAAATAAAAAGCATTAATTCTAACGTGTACAGATACAGCCTGATACGGCTATGTACGGCGGAAAAAAGTGGGTCAAACACAACCACTTCTGATAAAACCGCATATTCTACAGAGACGGAACGAGTAGCAAGCAGCAATGGGTGACGTAAATCAACGCACTACACGCGCCTAAGAACTTTTCGAGATTGAAATATAAACTGAATATAAATATAATTCCACTAGCTCTGAACTTGGTAAGGTCGCCCTCGGTTTGTCGTAGTCGTCTTATGTATCCTCGAAAAATTGTCCAAAATTAAATGATTGTTCTTTCCCATTCCACCATGTCACCGGGCCTTGATAAGAATTTATGCTAGCATGTACATATAACACACGCAGATAATCAGTTGTAGGTATTTTCCTTCCATTTCAAAACAAGACTGTTAGATTATCTGATAGTGGAGATGCATTCACATGACTGGGGTCATCCATCTTAGATGATGATAAAATAGTTTGTCAGGTTTTTTTTTCAAGAATTAGGGGGATTTACCAAGACAGGGTCACTGACAATCTGCTTCGCTGGAATACTCGTAGAGGTGCAGTTATACGAACGGCCTTCAGTAAAGCTCGATTCACTAAAAATCTGGATGCGCTACTTTTTTACAGCGCTTCTAGAGGCCGATTCTGAATGTTTTTACAGCAGATCTGTTTCACTATGGAAAAATGAAGTGTTTCATACTGCAACAGAATACTCATAATTATTGTAATAAATATCAATGCAAATTATTGTAATATCAAAGAAAAACTAAATTCTATCAATTGGCAAATTTTGACATATAGCACGCTGTGAATAAATTCTATAAAATTATAAACGATATATTAGAAGCCATAATACCTAAGAAGCAAAGAAAAATATCTTATAAGGCAAGATCCCCAGTGCACTATGGTACAAATGGACAAATTTCGCGACAAAAATCGATAACTTTAGACTTTAACTTTAGATAAATGATATTTTCGGAAGATTAAATTTAAAAAACAAGATCTATCTTTTGGTTTGGGTGGTGACTGTGGTGGTCCTTCTATGTTTTCATAATAAAAATTGGTCGACTTGTAAGGCAGCACCATTACTTATGATTAGAAGATTTTTGTTTCACGGGGTGTAGATATGTATTTCAATTTAATGAAGCTTTGCTACAGAAATATAACTTCTATCTCATCTACCTATTGTATTATAACAGATCTTCTTACTTTCGTTAGGGAGGGATTCAAAAAAAAACAGATTCCTGCTGTAATTTTGCAAATATTTGCATACACAGAGTACGTAAACTGAAAGTACAAACTTCCATCTACAAGATCTATTGTCCCCTTTTGTTCCCTTTAGGAGTAAAACTTGTTTTAAAATTGGTAGTTTTGCATTTTTTCTGCATACTTTTCGATCAGCAGCATTTTACAATTATCATCAAAAAGCGTATTAACGCAAGTTATTTATGAAAATGATTACCCCTTTCCCTTTATTTATTAACATTTAGATCACAGGCCAACAGACATAACACATTGAACATTTTGCACTACAAAATACAAAATAAAGCTGATCAGCTGGTGGTAGTGTGTTAACGTTAAACGTAAGAAAATCGAGTATAAAAACATATATTAATATGTTAACACAGAAAAACATGCAAAACAATTGCAGTTTCTTTATCGATTACCAATTAAACGGTCAAGCCGATTTTCTTACGTTTGACGTTAACACACTACTGCCACCTGTCAAACTTAATCATCCATCACGGTGTGCTCAACAGATGACGTTATTTTTTTCAAATGACGATGATTTGTAATGCAAAATGTTCGATGTGTTATGTCTGTTTATCTGTGATATAAATGTTAATAAATAAACGGAGATGTGTTATTATAAAATAACTCCCGTTGTTCGTTGATGATAACTGTTGATGCTGCTGATCGAAAAGTGTGCAGAGAAAAATGCAAAACTACCAATTTTAAAACGAGTTTTTCTCCTAAATGGGACAAAAGGGGACAAACAATTTTGCATAGATCTTGTAGATGGAAGTTTGTACTTTCAGTTTACGTACTCTGTGTTTGCAAATATTTACAAATAAGGGAATGAGATATCTTGCAAAAAAGATTTTTTTAAAAAGCAACTATCTTGTATCGTCAAAATGTGCTTCATCTTTACCCTAAAAGTAATTTCTAAAAAGTTTTCAAATTCAAATTGAAATAAAAAAGTTACAGCTAAAAATCTTTTTTTTAAGTCCCACCCTAAAGAAAGTCAGAAAATCTGTGATAAAACGATACGTAGATGAGATAGAAGCTAATTTTCGTTAGAAAAGTTTCATTAAATTGAAATTTCTACAAATCTGTAGAAACAAAAAATTCTCAAATCATAAGAATAAAAAGTTGAAATTTTTGTTATGAACATAGAAGGACCACCCTAGTCACCACCCAAACCAAAAGATAGATCTTGTTTTTTTTTAAATTAAATGTTCCGAAAATATCATCTATCTAAAGTTAATGGTTTTCGAGTTATCGATTTTTGTCGCGAAATTTGTCCATTCGTACCATAGTACAGTGTCAGGGACGGGAGACAACCAGGGATGTTGCTCGGGACTTGACGGTTCGTACCTGCCAGGGGCGATGGACCACGGAATCAGGTGGCGACCTGAAGGGGTTCCGCACCAGTCTTGTAGGTCGACAGGCAACCAGGAATGTTGCACCGGACGGTTGGTTCTTGGAATGAGAAAGAAGCATTATTATCCGATTTGACAGGTGTTCCAAAACTGAATCCTCCAGTCATATTAGGTGGCTCACTTGATTTACCAGTTTTCACCGGCTTCGGAAGCTCAATTTTTCCCAATCCGGTATCTTCGATTTGTCCATTGATCAAAGCAGCAATTCCACTTGGTTTTAGCAGTTATCACTTCCACTTTCTTCTCTTCCATCTTCGGCGGTGCCGAATCAACTATATCCTTAACCACAATCGAAGTCTTCTTTGGCGATTCTTCCTCATCTTCATCGTCGAAGCCTTCACTCAAACAACTCAAAATCATCGATAACCTCGGCTTCTCAACCGGCTTACTTCTGTTCAAAATCGGCGATATATCTTTCAGTTTGATGAAGCTTATTCGTCCTCCAATTTCCTCCTCGTCTTCCTGTTCTTCACTATCGCTTACCACCGGCCTGACAACCGTTTTATCGTATTTCTTATTGAACAACGTTAGTTTCGGTTGCGTTGGTTTAGGCCTTATCGACGTCATAATTTCCGGAACATTCCTTACAATCTGCGGCAATGGCGCCGATTCTATCCACCTCAACTTAACGGGCTCACAATTTTCAACTCCTCCATCCGCGGCCACGGTGGCATTCAGTCCAACCACATTTGTCATGGGAGTGGAAAAAGTTTGATCCACATTCAACCTGCCCGGTTTCGGTTGAACCTGCTCGACCCTCTTTGCAGTACTCATCACCAGACTGGAACTTAACGAACTCAAAATGTCATTGTTTCGTTCCGCAACTTGCTCGTTTCGTTCCGCAACTTTCGACAGTTCCTTACACTGTTTCTTGGTCCTGTCTGCATCCAACTCTTCATTGTTTATCCTCTTCCGGGAAATCTCCTTCAGTGTATTCAGGACACTTCTGGTCGGTACAGCTTCCAACTCCGTCGTCGGTTTTATAACCCTATTCTCGGCAGGTTCATCAACGGTAGGCTCAATTTCACCTTTCAATTGTCCATCCGAGATGACAACGGGTGAGTTGCAAACCTCGGACAGAGTACTGCACCGTCTTCAATGGAACAATCAGGCCAGCGTTGCTTGACTCAATCTGCAGAACCGGTGCGACGTTCTTGATGGTGTTCAGCTTGTCTTCATCCAGTAACGGGTAAAGGCTTCTTATTCTGTCCACGTCCAATTTGACAGTCGGCAGATTAATGTTGTTGATTGTTCGAACGTTATTGAGTTCGAACCACTTCGCGTCGTTAGCTTGACCAGAGATATGTAGATTGAGCAGCATCGATTTGTCGTCCCTATGAGTAATTCCATTCGTCCAACGGTAAGTGACTGGTTGGATTGGTCCAGACAATTCGATCTTCCTAGCAAATGAAGCTTACATCATCGAGATAGAGGAACCATCATCGAACAGAGCGAAGACATGGTGAACTTCCCTCTCACTACCGACTCGAACTTTGGAGACACGAAACCGAATGTTTGATCTCCTCGAGTTGACGTTGCACAAATCTTCGGAAGAAGCAGGTTCGGTTTGGACTCGCGGAAAGATCTTCTGGAACTTCATCAGCATGCACAAGCTCATGGTGGTTCTTCTTACAAATGGCACAGGATCTGACTTGCATCTTCCACGGTTGTGGTCTCCTTCCAAATAAATATAGCAGACCTTGCAATTCCTTGCGATCAAATGGCGTTACTCTACAGATGACTCGACAAATTTTCCATCTTTTGCGAGGCTCTTGTGCTCAGAGGACATTTCCTCCTATGTCGGTCTTCTTCTCGGGAGTTGATGTTGAGAACCGGCGGCCTTGGTCTAGCGCCCATAACTTGCCTCTAGCTGAACGACACAGTACTGGTGCTGGCAAGCTGATTCTCCATCTCATCCTTCAACCACAGAGAAAATGCGTCGAAATCAACAAGTTTAGTTTCTCTCATCAACATCGCTTCGTTGGGGACCCACATCTGCTTACTAAAGTCAGGAAGTTTTTCAGCAATATGCGAGATCAATTCAGGATTCATTAGGTAAATTTCGGCTTTCACGTTCTTCAGTGCCACTGCTGTATCAACCATAGCGTTGAAGAAAGGCCGAAACGATTCAATATTGTTTTCTTTTACCTGATCCAGCTTCCGCAGGATTTCGAGTCGGTTGCTCACAAGCCATTCAGCGCGACAGAAATTCGATTTTAACATCCTCATAATCTGGTCTACGTTTTCAGGTGAAGCTAGCAGGGCTTCCACTGCTTTGCGGGCTTTTCCCTGAAGGGCTTTGTTGAGTCTTGAAGTGTACTCTTTTGTCGAAGTTTCGAACTCGTTCAGGAAAATCAGCCAATCCATAACGTTGCCGGAAAATGATGGAATCCATGGAGCGAAATTTTCACCTGTTTGTTTCGCAACGGCCACCTACACCCAAAATAAATTTCACATAATCAGTGGAAAATATCCATTAGAAATTCACTTAACTTTCATGTGATTCAGAAGTGGAAAATGCTTTACAAAATCAAGTGAATCTTATGTGTCCAGTGAAATATATATGATTAGTCAAGTAGAATGTCTTTTTCTATGTGATAATCATGTAAAAGTCACTTCTTTTAGTATTGGATAATATCTACTTGTGATTCCATTAGTAGCTAAGTGAAAGATTTTTTCAGTGTACGATTGCTCGTTCTTTCCGTTGCTAGCGGTAAAGGCCCAGCTACAATGAGGAGCGCAACGGCGCGTTGCGGCAGCTTTTGACAGTTAATCCATATTTTTTATGTCAAAAACTACCGCACCGCGCCATTGCGCTCCCCATTGTAGCCCAGCCTTAACACCCAGAATAGTACAATATAAAAATAATAAATATCAAAAATAGGAAGCAGAAAGCACACAAAGCTTACAAAGCTTACAAAGAAGACAATAATGATAATAACCTCCGAAAATATAAGACTGTTTGTGACCAGTTGAATCTGAAGAAATGAATTAGTCACACGAAAGATGAACAACAAAGTAGAAAATAAGCTTTCAGCTTTGTGAAAGATAAACAAAAGTCTCGAGATTTCCCTTTACAAATGCAACTTGACAACATATAGGAAAAATACTTACGAGATTAGCAACTTATTTGCAGATGTTTTTCAGGATACTTACACAACTCACAGCGATACTGATCGGTATTATAAATCTTTCACATACCTTTCAGAGAAATATTTCAGTCGATAATATATCCATCAGTGAAGTCTGCTCGTTCTGATGGTTTACCATCACTAGTTTCTACTTCAATATCGAAAAGAAAATGTGAAAAATTGGTTTCGACTGTTCAATGTATCTCTGGAATCCAGTACGTTGCCGTGTATATGGAAAGAATCGTTTTAAATACCAATTTCAAAATGTGGAAAACAAATCTGATTTAGGTCGATGCCTAAGATATGTCGACTTGTCAATCCCAGTTACATTTACTCATACATGAGTGACTCCACTGTTGGCAAATATAGAGCCAAAAACTACTCAAAATTGAACTTAAATTTGTGTCCGTGTAGGCAACCACACAGAGTGTGTACAAACAAGCGCTAGAACCATCACAAGCCATTGTAGTACATGAGCACGATCAGGCGCGCATTTTTTTGCCTGTCAAAGTTGCAGATTCGTTCATGTCTTGACCGACCCCGCATTGAGGATGTAAGGCAAAGGAATGTGTGCTCGGTTCGAATACTATATATCACATGCCCTTCGCTCAATTTTACGTGACTGTTTTATAAAACGTAACTTTTTGCGTGACATAATTAATGGAGGTTCACTAAGGGTAATTTTGCCCATAATGATCCACAAAACGTGTTATGGTATAAACGAAGCCATGCAAGTGTGTGCAAGCGGTTTGCAGCACACACATTCCTCGAAACAAATTTATCGCTGTGCAACCGTTGGGTTTTTTTCAACCATTAAAACGTTTCAATGTGGGTGACACAATACAACAGAATGCCGCAACGCTATTGGCCACTGTTAGAATTCCGCTGTCAAGTGTTCTATTTTTATTTTCACTCATCTTCACACTCCGATCCCCTTCTCTTCAAGTTTGCCTTTCTTTATAAAATAAACGAAGCCATGCAGGTGTGTGTGTGTGTGTGTGTGTGTGTGTGTGTGTGTGTGTGTGAGAGAGACATTTGCTACATTGCTGTATCAGCGAGTGCCTCGACAATCGAAGCAACTGTTGGGCTTTTACATCACTCATTTCATCTTGTTAAAGTGGATGAATCTACAATCTAGAGCCACGACGCAGGCTGCCTCGGTTCGAATCTCGGATGCGAATCGTGGTCGATTTGTTTTGTGAGCCATTGAATTCCCGGACTCCAATCTTATACTCAATACTAATACACTGCATAACCTCACTCACACATTGAATTTTTCAACGCAAATTGATGTGTTGGTTTTTTGCCCACGACCAATGTTGCATTTTTTCTCCAAGTTAAAGGGTGATACGGTCAAAATTTGGTCAAGGGAAAACGCGTGTAAATCGGTGAAATCGTTTATTTAAAAAATCAAATTAAATTTCTTTTTCAAGTTCAATTAGTATAAAATTCAGGAAAAATATTCAGTTGAGGCTTCCGCTTTTCCAAATCCGAATTGCCGGGCCTTACGCTTGACCCTGCCATCAGATTTTGTACAGCCACCTTGTCCACCTTCTTCGCCGCAGAAAGCCAGTTTGCCTTGAACTGCTGCTCGTCCTTAGCAGTTTTTTGGTCTTCTTTAGGTTCCGCTTGACAATAGCCCAGTATTTCTCAATTGGGCGGAGCTCTGGCGTGTTGGGAGGGTTCTTGTCCTTGGGAACCACCTGCACGTTGTTGGCGGCGTACCACTCCATGGCCTTTTTACCGTAATGGCAAGATGCCAAATCCGGCCAAAACAGTACGGAACAACCGTGTTTCTTCAGGAAAGGCAGCAGACGTTTATTCAAACACTCTTTCACGTAAATTTCTTGGTTGACGGTCCCGGAAGCTATGAAAATGCTGCTTTTCAAGCCACAGGTACAGATGGCTTGCCAAACCAGATATTTCTTTGCGAACTTTGACAGTTTCGTGTGCTTGAAAATATCTGCTACCTTTCCCCTTCCTTTTGCCGTATAAAACTCCTGTCCCGGAAGCTGCTTGTAGTCGCGGCTTTGACGTAGGTTTCGTCGTCCATTACCACGCAGTCAAACTTCGTCAGCATCGTCGTGTACAGCCTCCGGGATCGCGCTTTGGCCGTCGTATTTTGTTTATCATCGCGATTTGGAGTCACTACCTTCTTGTAAGTCGATAGTCCGGCTCGTTTTTGGCTCGATGCACGGTTGTAGACGATACACCCAGCTTATTTGCGGCATCTCGGAGAATAGGTTAGGGTTTCGCTTGAAACTACCGGCAACTCTCTTTGTCGTCTCAGCGGCTTCCGGTTTTCGATTTCCCCCCGATCCAGACTTCCTGGCTGTCGACAAACGTTCCCCAAACACTTTAATTACATTTGTAACGGTTGATTTGGCAACTTTTAGCGATTTTGCCAACTTTGCGTGCGAGTAGCTCGGATTTTCGCGATGCGCGAGCAAAATTTTGATACGCTGCTCTTCTTGCTTGGACGGCATTTTGACAACTGAAGAGTGAATTCCAAAATCAAAATAGAGCAACATTCTACACACACACACCTTCAAAATGAGGGGTGTTCAGGTTTTTTAAATGCAAAATTGAAAGAAATACGTCAAATTGATATTGACCAAATTTTGACCGTATCGCCCTTTACGATCCATTACGAGAAATGAAACCAAATCATGCGAAATTGCATTACAATCTTGCTTTTTTATTTTGGGTGTACTTGCAAAAAAATTATACGCCCTTGCGAGCGGTCTTCCGGCTGTTACCCGAAACATTCGCCATGGCGGACGAAAACATGCGTGTAGGCGTGTTTTTAAGTTCTTTCTTCGTTTTATTTATCGATTCCTCCTCAGTTTTCGCGACAAAACTGTTGGAGTAGAAATTCTCAATGGAACGCAGCTGGAGGGCATTGTGTTCGCCAGGAACTTTTTCACTGTTTGGCTGGTCTAACCGACCTCCCGGCCAAGAGCACGCATCAATGTAGCCACTTTTCCCTCGGTCTTCGACTTCAGCATCCTTTGGAGTTTCTTGTCGCTCAGGGTCGTCGGCCGTCCGGAACCGGGCTTTCTTTCGATACTCTGATTGTTGTCTAATAGTGACTAGGTGTTGTAAATGCTGGAACGGGCGTATCCAGCGTCCATAAAGTGCCACACAACGTCCGTTTTCGACGCGGCGGTGTGTCGTTCTGGAGTTGCTTCACTGTTTTCGCTATCACGGTTAGAGTTCGACTGAGAGAGCTGTCAAATTTTGTCTCCTGACTCATGGGTTACTATGATTGATGCTGCATGGGTAGTTTTGTCAGTGCGAGTGAAGGTAAACCCATGAAAAATCGTCAATTTTTGCCCATTTTTTCCAATGCAAACGTTAATCAATTCTTCGACAGCGATTACAACACTTTTTTAACGATACACCTTTATGTCTAAAATTAAAATAGCAAGAGGAATATAACATTATCTACCATTAGTTTCTAAGGTGCAAAATCAACAAAGATTTTTCATTAGGGCCCTAGCTGACAAATGGCTTTTTTTCGCAAATATCTCGTCATTAAAAACTCTTTTTATCGAAATATGTTTTAAAAAACATCGATTTTTTACCGAATCAATTATAGATTTTCCATATTTTCGTGAATCGATTGTTTGGATTTAAAAAAATCGATGCGTTTGCTTCGATTTTATTTTACAAAATGCCCATTCTTAGTTGATCTAGGCAGGCATAGATCATTGCACCGAATGTATTAACCACAGTTGAGGGAGCTTGTTTACAAGGTGTTAGAATTTGAACTGCTCAATCGAAAATTTTCGTTGGCTTTTCCTGATTCTGAACGATTAGCAGGAAATGATGTAAAAATTAGCTCTGGTGTCTGTTTTTCTGTCAGTTCACTTCAATCGTAATAAATTTAGGAGCAGAAAATCGTCAAACTGATCTTACCGAAAATACTCCACGTAAACAAGCTCCCCGAACTTTCAAAACTGTGTTATATGACGCCATCGTGCAATTATCTATGTGGTAAAATCAAACGCATTCCTAGTCAGGTGAAAATTGTTGGTGTTTGCGCCTCGAAATGGTAGTTTTTACTGCGGTTTTACGTGGTAGGGATGTTGTGGCTCGTCGGAATCGTGTGCGTGGCGAGATTAACAACAACACTTAACAATAATATCAGTAAAGTATAGAAATAAAGTAGCGTTGATGAATTTTTTAAATACAAATTTGCTAAATCAGTAAAGAAAAAGCCTTGAAAATTCCATCCAAATGTCAGTCTTAAATTTAACAATCAGAATCTATTTTTACTATTATTTAAAGATAGTAAATGTAGGTTGCGCCCCATAGAAACGAAATGTAACTACTGAACCTACTGACAAACTACGTCACTAACTAACCTAACCCCCTACCACCCCCACCCCGTCGATACGAGGGATTGCCGTTGACAATAGGTCAAGATGGACACCAAAACAAACACAAAAACTGAAACAATGCATTACATATTAGAACTAGGGCATAAACAGTATCTACATGTTATTTCCTGTATGAACAGCTTGAAAAGGAAAAGGTGAGCCAAATAATACTAAAACATAATCCTAAAACACAGAGAACAGACATCCAAGCTTAGAGTGCCCTCCGTGTGTAAATTTCTGTAACTGCCATTTTAAAATTACAGCTCGTTTCCGTTAGTTTTGGTGAATGGTGTGTTGATGGCGCCACTTGCCCACCTTGAGATTTGATAGCCTGTCAATTTTAGTTTGGTGAAACCTAGACTAGGCGGCGTTGTTTTTCTATCGGTTTGCTCTTAAAAGTTTACACAGTAAATTGGGGAAAAAATGTTCGAGCCTGGATGTAGGTTCTCTGTGCTAAAAATATACTTGAAAATAGATTCCAACAGTCAAACTAAACGGCACCAGGATTGTTGAACTGTTACCTTAAATAAGTTAGATTTGTTACCCATACATTAATCATAATATTAATATTATAGATTGCATATTGAAGAGTTTTGTAGCAATCAAGGTCTATTTGCGCCAGCGAAAATCACTACGTCTTAAAGTTGTACTTACTCTAACTAAGACTAAATAACTTTGCTTAATAAGAATTTTGTAACTATATTCATCAAAAAATTAAGTGGATGTGAGTGAAGTTCACGGAATTTCGATTCGCCCTCGATGTGACCAACAGTGAAGGTAATAACCTTGAATCCAAAAATCACCTTAAAATACAAACGAAACCGTCTTCAACTAACATTTGTGCAACCGAAACACTCATCATTAGAAAACTTTCAATCTATTAGAGAAATCTCGAATTACATGGACGGAATCGAACTCTCCCTTCGTGGCATGCGCAATACGCTTAAATGGCGATGGCGCCTCTAACCATATGAACATGTAGACTTCTGTAGAGTTCTATGCGATCTAAAATATTTCCTAAATAATAACAGTGGAATTGTATCTGGATCCCAAACAATAAGCTTGTAATGACAAGAAAAATAATTAATGCTTCGCGCAAAATCATATCTCAAATTCATAAACCGAACAAATGAAAATATACTCGTGCCTAACAAACTGATTCCCACTTCCATTTCAGCGAGCGTCCACAGTCTGGCAACGCCCGTCGGCTCGTTCGCTTCCGGTCCCATCATGGATCGCTGGGGACGCAAACCGGCCCTCATGGCAGCGATCATACCCCTCATCATTGGATGGATCTTTCTAGCGACAGCGTCATCGCACTTCCTCATTCTGTTCGGACGCATCGTTGCCGGCATCGCCGTTGGATTAATCGCCGCCCCCGCACAGGTATGACCACTTTTGAAAAAATCAACTACAACTTCTTTTCCGACGACGGGACTTTCCGTTAAATTTCCATAACAAACATCGCCTGTCACTTGATCGCATAATTTTTTACGTCATCGCCGAGCCGAGCATCAGACCGACCTGTTCGGCTGAAGAGCCAACGAACGACCTTGCTGGACAGTTATTCGATCTGCGACACAACGACAACAGCGACGCCTCACGTTCGCCAATTTTCAAGATCAGAAAGTTGCCACTTTCCTTAATTTATGCCTACTATCAGGACACATGGGGATGGCCAGTCTTCTTCGCACTCACAAAACCTCCGGAACATTGTCGGAAGAAACTGCGCAACCCAACGGGTTTCAAAAGTGCGAAAATGTCTCAATTAGATTGAATCGGCGTAACAAAGTGCCAGCCGGCTCAAGTGGTCGTCGGCAGTTGTAGCCACCCACTCGATCTGACTTAAACGGTATCGTCCACTTCCACTTGCATAAAGCCATTCATCCGTAGTAATCCCGACCAGGAACTCGTTCCCGCGCGGATCTTGATTTATTTGCGTACCAAGAAGCGATGCTGATGACCATTTGTCGCGTCGGACCGTTGTATTCGAGAAAATTTATGGACTCCGTTCGAAATCGTTCTGAACAGCGGTAACCCGCCCGGTACCGTAATGCTGCTAGCTAAGAAGGATGGATGACTTGTGTGTGGTGTGACACTTGCTTCCTACTTTTTGCATGTGCTGAATATGAATGGACAGTTTTGCACGACACTGACTACAAGAGAAAGCGGCCCGCCTGGGGGAGGTGTTTATTAGGTCGAATGACCGTGAACCCTGCTCTTGATCGTGAATAATCCACACGAGTGAGGCGAACCCACCGATTGGCTGAGCATTGTCTTGTTGTTGCAACCGTTTCTTAGTCTATTTTAGTCGCGAATGCATACATATACGGTCTGGCAACAACATCCGTAAACAGTTTTTTATGATGACTTGTACGGTGATTCTTGACAATAGGATTGTCAAAATTTAAATAAAACTATGGTTGACAATTCGACAAAGATTTTTGCATTAGGGCCTAACTGACAAACGTATACAATGGCTTCTCTTCCGTAGATTTCTCGTGGCCCAAAGGCACCCCATGTAAGCGTCCAATTCTATCGGATGGTGAACTACCCCTCTTGATGTGACCGTGGTGGATTGATTGGGCGAGTTTCCAATGCGAGAAATTCGCGGAAAGAATACATTGCTTACACAGATAAAAAGAAACATTGGATTTTATATTTAATAAACTAATGCACATAAAGGGAATGCTTGGTTTGGCAGAAAATAATGGGATATTTCATGTAAATTTAAGCCAGATAACGCCTGAA